>CAUYUJ010005241.1:42500-50000 GCA_963575745.1 Prorocentrum cordatum
CGCCGCGCAATGGCGCGGCGCGCGGGAAGTGCGGGCGACGCGCATGCCGAGGGTTGCATTGGCAGGCGCATCGTTTCGGAAGTATTGTCGGTGCATCAACCCTTCGAGCGCGACGTCAAATTTCACGGCCCTTGCCCGAGGCCATCCAGAACAGAAGTCGATCGACCCCAAGGTAAAGCAGTGGGTGAGGTATTTGCAGCAGTCTGTTTTGTCGAGCGATCTTGCGTCTGTTGGTCGCCCTCATCAGCGCGCGCGCCCGCCTGCGCAGGCGCCCTTTGCGAGCTCGGAGACGAGCCTTGATGCGCACCTCCTTTTTCTGTGAAGCTAAATCAGGAGGAAAAGAAGCACACAGACACAATTTATCCTCGATTCCCCAGAAAATATGGGAAAATATGGGAAGTGGGGGGGAAGACAGAAACCCAGAAAGTATAGGAAAAGATTGGGAATACCTTTATTTGTGTGTGTATGTATTTGTGTGTCCTGGGGCCCCTTCACTAAAGTCGAAGACCGGAAGACGTCGGTGGAGGACGCTCCAGGCGCTCGGTCTCATCGGGGCCCGCTGGCCTCCAATGCCGGCCCGGCGTTCGGGGAGTGAGCCCGTTCGGGTTCACGCCTCTTCTGGCTTCGACAGGCCCTGGAGCCGCCAGGGATTGCCGAGGCCTCCACTTTGATTTGCTGTGTGCGCTTCTGAGCTGCTACAAAACAGCAGAGCGCGGCGTTGTCTGCCCCCTCCCCGAGTTGAGAGAGAGGCGCCCAGGGGACGCGTCGCGTGCTCTTCTGCCGTCGCGGCTAAAGGCGTGCACGCCCGTTACGCCGACGCCCAGCCTTTTTTCGTCCTATCTGAGAGGAACAAGGACTGGCATCCTTCTACTCACCCTTTCCGTCCGATCCAATAGTATTATCTGATATTGCCGACGATGCACCATGTGACGTTGCCACGTGATGATACGTTATGTTCGACCACTTCTGGGTTGCATGGGACCCTTTTGGGCGCATGTTGGGCCGAACCAAAACACTTGTCCGCAGTCATGAAGCTTGCTTGCGCGATTTGCACGCGCCTTGGAGCTTTTCAGGGGGAGCCCGTTGGGCGGGACCCTCTCCAAAACGGCCAGGCCGGGATCTCCGTGAAGGGTTTGGGGCGGCAACCATGTGACATATCGACCGCACCCCAAGGGGTCGGCGATTTCCATTTTTTCGCAAAAAAGGTGTCATCTATGTAGAGCAACTTATGTGTTGCAGCTTATGTAGTGCAAGCTACGCGCCCACCAAAGAACGTCAGCCAGCGCACGAGGCGACGGCGAGGCGACGACGGACGGCCACCAGGCGAAAATTCGCAAGCCCCAGCCAGCAACCGAGACAATGACGGGCGGTCGCACAGCGCGTGTGCACGTTCGATGTCGTCAGGCGCGCCGACGCGATCTTGGCTGCCCTCTGCTACTAGCGGCGCCCGTCCTCCCCCCGCATCCTTTCTCTGGTTGTGTTTAGTTTAACCCAAACCGCGGCGTGCAGGAGGTTTGCGCATTTTCATCACCATCATCATCACCATCACCATCATAGATGTACTCCCCATCGCCAGCATCATTATCATCAGTATCACCATCATCACCGTGATCATGATCACCATCACCATCACCATCATCCCCATCACCATCACCACCGTCGTCAGTCATATCCGCCCACATTCACACGCACGGCACCACTATCGTCATCATTGCCATGGCCATCGCTTCCGTCGTATGATCATTCGTCGCCACCATCACGAACATCTCCACTATCCGTAGTGTCTTTCGGTATCGCCATCAGCCGCTTCTGGGCGTCGTTGTCTGCGGTGCCCCAGTGGGGCGCCGCAGCGGTAACTCCCACTCCATTCCGTGGCCTTTTATTGCACCCGTGCCCAACGTTGTCTATATGCGCTTGTATGTTCATAGAAATTGGCGTATCTATGTGCATGTATGCCGTACGCCGTGCCCCCCCGCAGCTATCTTCGAGCTGCGCGAGCAGAAGCGCCGGGAAAGGGCGAAGAATTATCCACACCTTAACAAAGAAGGGTCCGCCCCCCATTTGGATATGGGCGCAGCCGCAGACAGTAAACGGCAGAGGATAGGGCAAGCAGCAGAACAGTGCACAGAGGATGTCCGTAATACATAGCACCTGGCATCCCAAAAGTTATCAGGAGAAGTTACCATTGGCTCCGATATGGATGTATGGAGGATAGAGGGGTGACGTCAGTAACAGGCGACTGGCTGCGCAACCCTCTGGCAGCTAGCTTGGATCAGCATAAGGCCAGACCTCCCTCAAGACTCTCTTCCCCTTGTGCCCCTCTCTTCCCTTCCTCTCCCCCGCCCCCGCCCCATCGATCCACACACACACACACACACGCACACACACACGAAGGGTGAGTGAGGAGGAAGAATGGGAGGAGGGCTGGTTTGGGATTGCTTTAGCAGCATCAGGGCCGAGCACTGTTGAGCCTTCGTGGAAATCCAGGATATCCTCTCAATCCGTCAAGCTGCCCTCCACAACGAGCCTCCAGCCAGGAGAGCCCTGCTTGACGCTCATCAATCTCCTGTATGCCCTCATTGGAAGCACGATCCATGCCCCGACTTCTGATTTGTTTGCCCACCGTATTGCAGTCGCCTTTTTAGAGAAATCAGAGTTTCTGTATTCTCATATGTACACTCCAGGCGATGCTTAAGAAAACCCAAGTTTTCGGCCAGAGTCTTGATTATTCTTAATGTTTCAATGTAAATCCTAACATTTGAATAGACATTCTGGGTTTGATTTCAAATTCTGAGACTATGAATTTCTTAACCCATGATTTCTAAAGCATTTCGCAGACATGTAATGGAGAGCGCTGGTGGCGTGGCCGATGGGCTCGGCAGCAGAACTGCCCCCGCAGTGCATGGATCTCCTTGTGCGCCGTCGAGGTCCGAATCATCTGCGGAAGCGGCTTCTCATGTGATCGTTCTTTTATTATTATTTTTTGCTTTCGGCGGAACCCCCCGCCCCCCCCCCCCCCCCCGTAGAGAAGTTATGGGCTGATTTTGGCACCTGCTTCAGTCGATCGGACGAACTACGGGGGCCGGCGCCCCCCCCCCCCCCCCGTAGAAACTCGAATCGTTGATGTGTGCAACTGTGCGAACTTTTTCCTGCTATTCTTCTGGAACCATAACGAAAGGGCTCAGGGGCGCCGGACCCGATCGCCAAAAAGCATGCCTCCGGTTGGGCCCTCCCCTGTTATGCCACCGACGGCCTTGTGGAATCATGAATATGTGATCCATAGTAATCCTAGTATAATTATTCCTAGCATAATACATTAAGTGATGTTACGTCAGAAATGTGTTGATTCTACACGTCAGAAATATATTGACTAAGACATTTCACAATATATCATAATACATTTTAAATTATCGATAAGTTTCATAAATATTTGCGTTGTATTGTAATTGTTAGAATGAGTTTGTTTACCAGTTTCACGCCTCATGAGGCTAACATATTGAATTTTAAGCTATGTTGAAAATTTCAAGATGATTCAATCGGAGGTATTGACTACGGGACGAGAGCCGGACCCCCCCCCCTCCCCCCCTTGCGCCAAATGACGAAACCCAGAATACATAAACGCTCACCATCCCCGGCGTCCTCCGCCGAAGGCCACGACTGGCGTCGGAACGCGCCGTGGTGCCCCGTGGGGCTCCATCTTCGCACCTGGCTCCATCCCGACAGTGCTACTGACCGGGGAGGTACCCGCCTCGCACATCCAGTCGTTGCTGGAGGCGCGGGGACGGCGGGCGCCATCGAGGCCTTGCTACTGCAGTGGTTGCTGTCGCCGTCCTCGGGGACCAACCCTCCCGAGCCGCCCCCGCGGAGCGCACAAGGCACAAGTCATGTGTCCCAGTGTGCCGCACGGTGTGGCCCAGCTCGGCATCCTCGCGTTACTGCCGCCCCGCTCGGGCACGAGGCTCAGCGTAGTATCGGTTCGATCGGACCCTTTGAGGCTTTACCCTGCTCCGGCTCCCGCTCGGCGGCGCGCCCGGGAGGGAAGGCGGGCGGGGCCTCCCCAGAGGGCTCAGAAGGCCCCGCCGCCTTCTGAGAAGGCATGCCCCCCCCCCCCCTGGGCGCGCCCGCCGACGCCGCCCTTCCGGCGCGAGCGCCGCGCCGCCTCGTCCAGGGGCGGCAGGTCGCGGAGCACGCGCCCGGAGCTGGCGATCCGCTGCGCCCCCTTGGCGCCGTCTCCGCTGGAGCCACCTGGGCGAGGCTGGCCCTCTCGCATGGCGTGAGGTGCCTGGGGAGGAGGGGGGAGGAGGGGGAGGAGGAGGAGGAGGGAGGAGGAGGAGGAGGTGGAGGGAGGAGGAGGAGGAGGAGGGGGACGAGGAGGGGGGGCGAGGAGGAGGAGGGGGAAAAAAGGAAAGGAGGAGGAGGAGGAGGAGGAGGAACAGGAGGAGGAACAGGAGGAGGAAAAGGAGGAGGAAAAGGAGGAAGGAGGAGGAGGAGGAGGACGAGGACGAGGACGGCGAGGAGGGAGGAGGAGGAGGAGGGGAGGGAGGAGGAGGGGAGGAGGAGGAGGGAAGAGGAAGAAGGAGGAGGAGCAGCAGCAGCAGCAGCAGCAGCCCGAGCAGCCCGAGCAGCAGGAGCAGCAAGAGCAACAGGAGCAGCAGGAGCAACAGCAGGAGCAACAGCAGGAGCAACAGCAGGAGCAACAGCAGGAGCAACAGCAGGAGCAACAGCAGCAGGAGGAGGAGGAGGAGCAGGAGGAGGAGGAGGAAGAGGAAGGAAAAGGAGGAGGAGGAGGAGGAGGAGGAGGAGGAGGAGGGGGAGGAGGGGGAGGACCACTGTAACCCCAGGATGCATCAACGAGATACAAACAAACGTGTTTGCGAAGTACAATCCGGAGTTGTCATTTTTCGGGTGGATGGTGGGACGCGTTGTCCGTCGCCATGCGGCTCAAGGGAGCCGCAGGAGAACGTGGATAGTTAGAGCTGCACAGGTCTAAGCCAACGACTAACGTCAAGTGGGTGTATAGCGAGGTGATGTTGCTCAGATTCCGTCTCCCCGCCGAGGGGATGCGCGGCGAGGGTTGCTACGCGGCTATCCCGGTCGCCCTCGAAGCCTATCTCAAGGCGCTCGCCGCCTTGTGCCGCGAGCTCCTGGAATGCTGGGATTTCTCCCAGAAGGCCGAGGTCCGATGCCGCGCCGAGCATCTTCCCAGGGTGGCCCGGATGGCCCAGAGCTCGGGCCTCATCCCCGCTTGGAGCCAAGGGCGCCCTCGAATGCGCGAAGTTATTCGCGCTTCGCGCTTCGGCTCCGAATCCTCCTCGTCCTCCTCTTCTCCCCTGGGAGGCGGCGCGAGAGCGCGAAGTTATTCGCGCTTCGCGCTTCGCGCAGCGCGAGGGCGCGAAGTTGGGAGCCCCTGTGGAGCGAGGTCTTCGCGGCCGCCGCGGAGGACAGCAATGACTGGGACCGCGCGAGGCGCGGAGGCCGCCGGAGGGCCTGCTCGCGCGCGCGGGTATGCGGCCCGCGTCGGGGATCCGACAGTGCGGGGCGGGAAACTGACCACAGCCATTGCTTCTTGCTTGCGCCGCCTCCCAGCCGGCCGAAAAAGAAGCAGTGGCTGTGGTCATTTCCCTGGCGCCAAGCTGCTTGATTAGCGAGAATGACCACAGCCACTGCTTTGTTTCTGGTGGCTGGAGGGCGGCAACAAAGGAGAAGCAGTGGCTGTGGTCGTTTTCACGTCCCGCAGGCAGGGCACGGGCCCAGCACGCGCTCCGCAGAGCCTCCGGCGGCCAAGAAGACGAAGGCGGCAAAGCAGCGGGACAATCGGGCCGAACGAACCTCCGCCTCCTCCTCCCTCCGCCTCCTCCTCCTCCTCCTCCTCCTCCTCCTCCTCTCTCCTCCTCCTCCTCTCCTCCTACTCCTCCTCTCCTCCTCCTCTCCTCCTCCTCCTCCTTCCTCACTCCTCCTTCCTCCTCCTCCTCCTCCTCCTCCTCCTCGGGCCGAACGAAATGGAGGGAAAGGGGAAGGGTGGGCTACGAAATCTGCTGCATGCAGCTGGTCTCGG
Source organism: Prorocentrum cordatum (assembly GCA_963575745.1). Taxonomy (NCBI): domain Eukaryota; class Dinophyceae; order Prorocentrales; family Prorocentraceae; genus Prorocentrum; species Prorocentrum cordatum. Next base: position 48,556 of record CAUYUJ010005241.1, read on the forward strand.
CCCCGCCGCCGAGCCCATCCCTCGATGCATGGCCGCCTCCGGCGCAGGGAGGCGCCGGGAGAATCAGCGACGTGAGCCGATTCTCAACCCCGCCCCGATTGCTATCCCCCCCCCTTCCGCCCGGCCCGAGACGAGGAGGCCAGGGAAGCAGCGCCGCAGGCTGCCAAGCATCCCAGGAAAGTCAGGAGGGAAAGAAACACACAGACACAATGAATCGCCGATTCCCCCGAAAATATGCGAAAATGTGGGAAGTGGGCGGGAGGAGACGGAAACCCAGAAGATAGGGGAAGATATGGGGCATCCATGTTATTTGTGTGTATTTGCTCGTGTGCCCCAGGGCCCCTTCAAAAAAGGACCACCAGGGACGCTTCCTCACCGCTGGCGGGCGCGGCGCGGAGCTCTGCCGCGAGTTTCCGCGCCGGGGAGAGCGCGGCGCGCGCCCGGAGCGGGCGCGCGCCCGCCAGCAGTGCCCGGGAGCCGCGCGCGCCCGGAGGGTCTTGGGCGCGCCGGCTCCGGCCGAGGCCCGAGGCGAGGTAGCGCTATTATGTCGGGCGTGCCCCCCATACAGGGGGATGCTCGACGAAACATATAAGATGCCCCAAAAAATATACCCCAAAAAGGTCAAATTTGTTGGGGTGCAATTTGTACCTTCTCTGCGGGATGCAAGTACAAATGGTACCTTCTCCCCCCCGTTCACATCCTCGCACACGTCGCGGACGTGGTCAACAGTACCATTTGTACCTTGTTTGCGTGGCGTCGGTACAAGTTGTACCTTCTCCGTGGGGCGTAGGTACAACTTGTACCTCGGTTGCGCGTCTCTCCCCCCCCTGGACTTATCCCCCCATTTGCATCCCGCCACGTTATGTCGGGCGTGTCCCCCTGCAGGGGGATTTTCGACGAAAAATATAAGATGCCCCAAAATTACCCCAAAAGGGTCAAAAAATATTGGAAAAAAATAGTCCCCAGACTATTCTTGGACTGTCTTTTGATTATTTTTGGGGGGTATTTTTGATTTTTCGTCGAAAATCCCCCTGTAGGGGGACAGGCCCGACTTAAAGGCAGCGGAGGCGGTGCCGGTCCGCTTCAGGTTTTTGGACGCGTTCGGCTAGACGGCCGGGCGGGCGCGCGCCTTCTGGAAGCGCGGCGGCGGCGGCGCCCTATGGCGCCCTCATCAGGAACGGCGCTGGCGCGGACGCCTGCGTCGACGTCGCGCTGGACAGCAGCTTCGAGATGCTGCTCGGCGTGGGCGTGGACCGGGCACGTGGCGAACCACACTGCGCGCCGTCCTCGGCCGCGCCCCGGGCCCCCTCGCGCGCGCGGGCGGGCCCCAAGACGGAGGGGGCCGAGCACCTCGCGCTCCGGATGCTCGAGACGTCCCGGGCCCAGAATGACAAGGGAGCGTTCTTCGGCACCGCGTGGCCGATGGCGTCTTCCGGCCCGACCGA
>CAUYUJ010005241.1:55000-63150 GCA_963575745.1 Prorocentrum cordatum
AAAACGGCTTGCCCTCTATCTGTTCCGTGGTTGTCTCGAACGATGGCGTGCGGCGCCAGCACAGCGAGAGCCCCACTGTGAAAACCAAACTGGGTTCATCTGTTCCTTGGGGATTCCTGCGGCGACGAGGACATTGAAGATGAAGATATGGACGCTGTTGCTGCTGGTGGCGATGGCGAGCCCGGGCGCGTTTGGGGGGGGGAGTTGCAGGCGCCGTGGAACGACTGGGGCCCAGGGCAGCATTGGGAGCGCTCGGGTTGAGAATCGGAGTCGGCGAGGAGTGTCCGAAAGGTATAGTTTCTTATGTACTTGCTATCGATGTACTGTTTTTGTTTTGCCTTGTGTGCCCATGGGCTGTTTGGGGCCAGGGGGTGGGTCAATGCTGAGGATCAGCAGATGCGTATCGAATGCAATGACTAATGTAATTCGGTTGGGCTGGATGGATACGCACCGACTTGTATTTGTTGCACGGGATGGTGAGGGTTGAGTCGGATGGATGCGCACCCAATAATATGTTTTACATTGGGTGGGGGAGTTTGGATCGTACGGATGCACTCAGAGCCGTATTTGTTCGCATCGGATGGCGAGGATTGGGTTGGATGGATGTGCGCCAAATAAGTTTGGTGTATAGCAGTGTAGTATTTGGTTATCATCGATGTGTTCTGGACAGTAACAACACAAAGTTTTTTACATTGGATGGTGAGTGCTGAGTCGAATGAATTTAAGCAGAAAGTTCTGTTGCATAGAATGGTGAGGGTTGGGCCGGATGGATGCGCACTTCATAATATTTTGTTGTATAGAACGGCGAGGGCTGGGTCGTATAAGTGTGCGTTGTGCTTAGATGACAGCCACGTTTGGAAAGCGAGCCGGCCTCCATTTTCTTACAGCGCTGCATTTTTTAAAGACGAATGTGCGCGGCGCTCAGGCGAGAGCCATATTTTGAAAACGGACTGGCCTCCATCTTTGAACATGTGCAAGTGTTCAAGACGCGTGTGCGCGGCGAGATGGCGAGAGCTTCATTCTGAAAACCACCCGGTTCCCATCCCTGAAATTGCTGCAGATCTCAAGCTTCAGGATCATGATTGGTGCGGAAGTCTCAGGCGAAGCGCCCAGCCCGGCTTACGGACACGTCTCGGTGGCTCGACAGGGAGGAGTGATTAATCAAGAAAAGGAATGGAGGAGGAGGAGACAGAGGAGGAAGGGAAAAGGGAAAAGCGGAAGATCGGGACAAATCGGAACCAGAGATTCTGGGAGAGTTCCAAAGAAAAATAGAACGCCGAATTGTGGAGCGCAGCGCGCGCATTCGCAGAAGTTCCCCAAGGACTTCTCGAGGGCTTGAGGAGCCCAAGTAACGCATGGGCGCTCAATTAAACTGTTGAGGGCGGGCAGAAAAGCTGGTGTGCACGAGCATTGGGAGCGGGTGCGCGGCTTGCACGGGGGGCGCAGTAGGTTTGCGTTTCAGGGGCTTGGGCGCTGGCCGATGCGTTGATGGGGGGCCCGAAAGTGCGTCACACATATTACGCCTGTGGCGCCATGGAGGCCGCATGTGCGGTTGCAGTGGGGCGGGCGCCCCGCCGCGCGCACCGTCGCGACAGCTCTCTTGGGCGCCCGCCAGCCGCCGTGGACGTAGTGGGCCCAGCTCGTCTCGCGGTCGGCGCGCGGCGGGTCGGCGGCCACGACGCTGGCGGCCTGAAAATGCTTCGAAAGTGTTTCTCCCCGAGCCCGGGGCTATTGCACGTTTTCGGTGGCACGCGCAGCTCGGAAAAGAATCGCCTTGTCTGTCGGCGGCCAGTTGGCTGTCGTCGCGCAGAAGTACCGGCGGATGGCGCGGTCCACGCCCAGCGCAGAGAGCGTGTCCATGAGCGTGGACTCGTCGAGGGGCAGGAGGAAGGACCTCGCGGTCGGGACCATCGCGGCCCGCGATGTCCACGGCTCCCACCCTCGGCGCGTGAGGACCTGCTGGGCGCCGCCGCAGGCCGATTTCAGAGAATCTCGGAACCAGAAATCCGGGCGCGCCAAATTTCGCGGGCCGAAAAACTCTCAGAGAGTTTCGGCCAGCTCCGAGGTTTTGGGTTTATGGGAACGTTTCACGCGGGGTGGCTAGTTCAGAGATTTTCAGAGATTCTCAGAGAAGTTCGGACGCGAGAATTTGGCGCGCCCCGTTTTCTGGTTCTGTGAATCTCTGAAAAGCGGTTCCTCAGGTTTTACCGGATTTCCCGGCGTCCCACTGTCAGCCAGAGACGAGCGACTGGCTGGCGCCGCGCCCGATGCTTCCGGAGTCGCGAACTCGGTCCTCGATTCCCTGGGGCCCGCGGGCCCCTGGGCCAATCGCGAGGTTGCCGAAGCCCCCGGGCGGTTGCGCGCGATTGTCTCCGAAACCGGAGTTGGGCATCCATGGTGGACGCCGGCGCGTGCGCGCTAGGTGTCCGCCAGATTATTCGGTGGCGGATATTGCGTGGTGCGGGGGCCTTCCGAAGACTTTCCGGGGTTTTCTTTACGGTTATTTCGGCGCGACTTACTAGGGGGTGGCAAGGTTTTTAGGTGGTTATCCAAGGATCTGGGACAGGTGGACGGGGCGGCGCGGGGAATAGTCGCCAGGCCGCGCGCGGGCGTCGTTATTTTCCGAATGTTTTCTCGGGCATATTGTTTCGCGGTGTTGCGTGGGCCGAAGAGGTACTGGTATTTGCGCTATTTGACGATTTTACACTTGTTGTTTCGTTTCGTTATTCCGTGATTGTTTTGGCAGGGTACCTACGCCTGGGGGGGACCCCCTTTGGTGGGGCACAAAGTTGTTTTGCTGGACGTCGGGTCTCAGGGGTGAAAGGAGTTGGGTTGCATTCCCTCGGGGCGCGCGGCGGGGCACAAATACGGCGGCGCGTGGCCCCATCTGCACGGCCGGGGCGGCACATTCCTCTCGCGAAGCCGATGGCGCCCAGGAAGGGGGATAGGGCGTGGCAGGCCCGTTCGGCGGCGCCCCCGGTGATTTGAAAAACCGAGCATGATTTTTATCCCGGTCAAACTTTGCCCCTGCTCGTCCTCCTCAGCCTGAGGAGGACGAGCAGGAGGAAGAGGAGGAGGAGGAGGAAGGATTTTGCCATCACGTAGAGGAGGAGGAGGAGGAGGACAGGAAGAAGGAGGAGGAGGAGGAGGAGGGAAGAGGCAGAGGACGGAGGGGGAGGACCTCTGACTGAGCTCTCGACCCTGCGCCGAATTGGGGCAAGGAGTCTCTGACGATGAGAACGGCCTCGACGGCACATCTGCCAGCGAGCCATCGTGACGGCGACGGACAAGGCGAGGCGGAGGAGGGACTAATAATGAAGATTTGGAGGATGTGGAGGCGCAGGCTGAGGGGGAAGGAGGAGGAGGAGCAGCAGCAGCAGCAACAACAGCAGCAGCGTCAGCAGGAGCAGGAGGAGTAGGAGGCTTCTTCCACCGCTGGCCAGGGGGCACCCAGGGTCTCGGTTTCCAGACGAACCGACCGCAGCGTCAAGGTGTCGAGGAGGAGGAGGAGGAGGAGGAGGAGGAGGAACAGGTGGAGGTCAGTTGCGGCGATCGTTTCGATCAGCGTTGGTGTACTGTAAAGGAGGAGGAGGGGGAAGAGGAGGAGGAGGAGGAGGAGGAGAAGAACCAGAGGCTCCGGCTCGGCTCTCGACGCCTCGCGAGGCCGCATCAGTCTTTGAGGAAGGGCACGTCCTCGGCTGCGCGTCGGCAAAGGAGGAAGCGCACACGGTGACGGCCGGAGGCCGCATCTCTCCGGCCCGGACCGCAACACGCGAGCCGCGGCCGGATCGCGGTTTGGAAGCATGCGGGCCAGGGAAGTGACAGGCGGGGAGGCGAGGTGTCGGGATTCGCGCGCCGCCTCCATGGGGGGAGGTCCGCTTTTTCCTGCGAGAGAGAGGGGCTGTCGTTCGATTCGAGGCTCGAGGGCTGCAGGCGATACGCGGGGCAGGGCCTTCAGGGCCGCGCCACGCCTCCCGCCTCTATCCCTGGGGGGTCTTGTCTCTCGTGGTCGTGAAATCGCCGACAACGACAGGGGGGGGTAGGGTAAGGCTGGTGTGGGGAGGGGGTTTAGAAATCTGACCTGCATTCAGCTGGTTATCGCCGCCGCCGCCGGGGCCAATGTCCCCGATGCATGTAGGGCCGCACTCCGGGGCGCCGGGGGGAGCGAGCGATGGGGGGAAGGAAAGTCAGCACCCATAGTAGTTCGCACACCCCCCCACCTTTGCTATCAGGCCTCCTCATCCCGCCCTCCTCCTACCCTGCCTCTTCCTCCTACCCTGCCTGCTCCTAATCTACCTCCTCCTCCTCCTCCTCCTCCTCGCCCTCCTCCTCCCCCTCCTCCTCCTCCTCGTCCTCCTCCAGATCGCCCTCCTCCCCCCTCCTCGCCCTCCTCGCCCCCCTCGATCCGCGGGGCTGTCTCTCGTGGCGCGGGCCGTTCGCGGGCGACGTCTCGCCGCCTTCCGCCCGCCGCGCGCCACAGGTGGAGTTCCCCAACGCGTCGGAGGAGCGCCTGCAGGTGCCCCCTGCGATGCCCTCTTGCGGCTCCTGGCGTTAGGTCGGGCCCGTCCCCCTACAGGCCGACTTTCGACGAACAAATATTATATTTATATATATATATATATATAAATAAAACAAAGAAACAACCCCCAAAAAAACTGAAATACACTACGAATGCTCAAAGATGGTCAAAAAATAGTCCCCAGACTATGTTTTGACCATTTTTGGATCTCCCCCCTGTAGAGGGTCAGGCCCGACTTCACTCTGGCGAGGTCCAGGGACGGAGGCGAAGCAGTGCTCTGCCAGAGGACCCACGCTGGATGCCGTTTGCGGAAGGTGTGGTGGGCAGAAAGGTGGGCCGACATGCTTGTGTTCCCAAACGTATTTTCCCGGGCTTCGTTCCCGCTTACACTGAGTTTCCCACTTGCTCCCGTGCCTTGCTCTCACTCCAGGTGTCCTTCCTGTATTGATTTCGCTACCATTCGCTCGCGCCACACGTGTGAGCAAGTGTGCTCCCCCTTCCTCTTGCTCGCATGTGTTCACTCGAGATTTGTTTGGCGATTCGCACGGCCCCCCGTGCCACCCTTGAGGGAGCGAAGACGGAGGAGGAGGACAAGGATCGCCTCGCAACGATTCGGAGTTGCCATTCTCCACGGCAGAATGGGTCGTGGTCGCGGTGGTCGGCAGGAGTGGCAATTGACCACATGGTCATCTGAGTGGTCGGGTTGGCGCACTTGCAGGGACAAAGAGTAGGGTTGGCTGGACGAGGGCGGCCATGGGCAGATGTTTCCCTTGGAGTGTGCCACGGGCGAAATCGTCCTTGCTTCAGTGGAATGTGGCCACATGTTTTTAGCATCGCGATCGAGCGCATCAGTCACATCAAACCAAACATGTCTTGGCCCAAACTGGCGAAGGTTAGAATCAAAGTGATTCAAATGATGCATTTTGGGTTCCAGCAGGGCGCAGGTACACATACCCATGGTCCGTGCTTACCATATGTATATACTTTGTGATATGGTGTGGAGAAGTGGAACCCCCATCTCAGCTTACCAGCTTTGATCTTGCGCGTCGGCCAGATGCTACTGGGGGCGATTACTCTGTGATGGCGCCAGTGGGGGGCTACATGTGCAGTGTGCCGATTGTCATGCCAATCGGTGTTGTCATGGAAATCCTCCGCACTTGTATTGTCACTGTCATTGAGCAATTGCACGCGATTGGTCGCGAGGCCCTGCTCTTCACAGGCATCGCGACTGCCTCGCGACTTTCGGGCGGCTGCACTGGTTCTCCAAAGGCTGAGCTGCCGTTGCAAGGCGAAGTCGCAGTCGGATCGGCGACGATGTCAGCGGAAGAGCTCGAGTCTCTGACGATAACGGCCACAGCCAATAACTACCTACGCAGGGCGAAGGGTGTTCCTCTTGAGGCGCCAGCGGCGATAAGCGGTTGGCGAGAAAGCGTCGGCGCCACCAAATGCGCGTTGTTTGGCGAATTTGTCTGCAGCAGCCAGAGGGTGAGGAGATCGGGATTCATGTTGTGTGCGACCCGTTTGCGGCGAGGGTTGATAGGGTCCGTGAGACAGCGCGCGACCTGTTTGCGGCAGTTCGTAACCAAACCCTTTTCGTGTGAGTCGGATCCGTGCGAAAAAAGCAAGACCGACATCAGATCTACAACATCTGCAGTCGGATCCGCGTGGACGGAAACGGGACCCATTGCAACACGAGTCCGAACATAATTCGGATCCGTATTGATTTTGATGTGATCCGCCAAAGTTTATCTCATGCGCGTTGGCGCACGAGTTGAAGGCATCATGTCCGAACCCAGGAGGAAACACATGTCGTCTCGGGGATGTCATTGCGCGCGGCAGCCCTTTGGCCGTCCAGCCTGAGCGATCGCCTGCTTTGCGTTTGTTCTCAGGGGTCTCATCGTGCTGGCGGATGTCACGAGGGCGTATGGGTTGCCGCGAACCCTTGACAGCGGCGCGCGGATGCCGCTTATCCATCCCCATACGACGGCGGCGCCAGTCGCAGCAGTTGAACGAGACGTTTCAGATGTGCGACACCTTCTGGATCCCACCCCACGCTGGCATGCTCGGCGACTTTTTCGACTGGGTGCGTGCAGGCTTTCCTGTCGCATTGCCTACAAGGCGGCTTCGGAAAAGAGGGCCATACATCTGGTCCAGATGAGTTCTTCCAGATCGATTCGGCCACACGTGCCATGGTGTCAAGGTGTTGCAGCGAATGGCTCCCCGAACAAGCGCATACAGGTTGATGTTGACGAAGAGTTCGATCTTAGCGGCGGCGCCCACAGCTCGCAGCCCCATTCGTCAAATCGTGTCAGAAGATCCCCCACACGGGCATCGGCGAGGCGCGTCTCAACCACACCGAAGGCGCGGTGGCCGGTTCCATCGCCGTCCAAACCGCCGTGAACTGCGAATCGTGTGGAGGAGCCTGGCGTCATCAGCGGGGTCGCGATCGAGTCAGTCGTGGTCCAGCGCATCGTGGGGAACAACACATGCGTGCGCGGCCACGCTTCCAGAAGCACGGACGGGCCCGAGATAATTCGAAAGCGCAGTTTTCCGTGCTGGCCATGCATAACTTCCTAGGTGAGGTGCAAAGTACGGTGGATTGACATACCCTTTCAACTTCATATCATATGGTGTCCTCCCTATCGTCCCTCTGCTGCCTCTACAACTCATTCCTTTCCCCCCTCTGCCGCCTCCTCCTCCTCCCTCCTGTTCCCTCGTCGTCGTCTTCCTCCTCATCTGGCGAGATCCTGCCAGGACCAGCACTTACCAGGATCCGCGAATTGGCTGTCGCAATGTTGTCAGATATGCGCGCTCGTGTCCAGAGCGGCCTCCTCTTCCTCTTCGTTCCTTTTCCTCCTCGCCCTCCCTCCTCTTTCTCCTCCCTTCCCCTCCCTTCTCCTCCCTACTCCTCTCCTCGGCCCCTCCCCTCGTCGTCCTCCTCTCGCCGTACTCCTCTTGCGGCCCCGATCCCCACCGAAGCGGGGGGGAGGGAGGAGAAGGGAGGATGAGGAGGAGGAAGCGAAGGCCAAGAGGAAAAAGACGATGGAGGAGAATGGAAAGGGATGGAGGGGGGAGGAGAAGAGGAGAAAGGAGAAGGAACGAGGAGGAGGAGGACGACGACGACGAGGAGTAGGAGGGAGAGCAGCAGGAAAACCCGTTTGGGTGGACGGGTGGTAACTAGTACGACAGAAGTAGGAGGCTCTGACGGCAGTGCTTTTGGGCCGCTCCCGCACCCCCTCCAGAGAAATGGTGGGTTTCTCGGAAGAGGGCCTGCGCATGTGAAATGTTCCCCATACGTTTCGCCCATGCGGCAGTTTGAAAACGCCTCGATGTCGCTGTAGGTTGCCTTTTCGGGCCTCCTCGGAGCTCCCTGGGAGCCTCTGGGGGCCTCTTGGAGGTTATTTAATCGCTTCGCTCATTCCGCCGGCCCATATTGTCGCACAGTTGTGGGCTAGCCGAGTTTTGGGGCCTCTTGGGGGCCGTTTTGGGGCCTCTTGGGGCCTCTTTTGGGCCTCTTGGGCGCCTCTTGGGGCGTCTTGGGGGCCTCTTGGGGGCCTCTTGGGGCCTTTTTGGGGCCTCCTGGGCGCCTTCTGGGGCGGAGGGCTCGATTTTCAGTTCTCGGTTCCCCTCT
>CAUYUJ010005242.1:0-63139 GCA_963575745.1 Prorocentrum cordatum
ACTACTACTACTACTACTACTACTACTACTGCTACTAATACTACTACTGCTACTGCGTCTACTACTACTACTACTACTACTACTACTACTACTACTACTACTACTACTACTACTACTACTACTACTACTACTACTACTACTACTACTACTACTACTACTACTACTACTACTACTACTACTACTACTACTACTACTACTACTACTACTACTACTACTACTACTACTACTACTACCACTACTACCCCTTCCACCCCATAACGTAGCGCTCCCCCCCCCAGTGCGCCCCAGCTCCCCCTTCTCCCTTCCCCCATCCCATAACGTAGTTAACGCTTCCCCTCCCCCCCCAGTGCGTCCGCCGTACTGCCGTAGTGCTTGCGGCATCACAGTCCGTGCTGCGAGACCCACACCTCGGCGGGCGGGGGGCGTTACGTTATGCCTCCCCGCCCCACCCTTCTCTTCCCCCTCCCTCCCCATAGCGCCCGCTATCGCCGCAAATCTGGAGGCCAGAATTTTTGGTCCATGCCGCCGCTCTGGCCACTCGTGGGGAGCAGAGGCACGGAAGCAGAGTCGATCGCCTGCTCGGGACGGTATTCCTCCTCCTCCTCCTCCTCCTCCTCCTCCTCGTCATCCTCCTCCTCCTCCATTCCTTCTCTTTATAGATAACTCCTCCCTGCCGCACCCCGAGGCCAGTTTTTAGGGCGTGCCGGGCGTTTCGCCTGAGAGTTCCTCATTATTTATGGCTCTGAAGTTTCTAAAAAATGACAGCATTTTCACATATGGAGTGCGGATCGCTTTCAGAATGTGGTTCTCGCCTTAGCGCCGCGCGAATTCGTTCTAACAAATTGCAAGAACTTCACGGATTGAGGGCGGATGATTTTCAAAATGTGGCTCTCGCCTCAACGCCGCGCACCTTCGTTATAAACAATAGCAAAAGCTTCACGGATTGACGGCGCAATGTGGCTCTCGCCTTAGCGCCGCGCGCGCTCGTTTTAAACAGTTGCAAGAGTTTCACTGCTTGGGGGCGGTTCCTTTTCAAAATGGGACTCTCGCCGTAGCGCCGCGCACATTCGGTTTAAACATTTGCAAGAGCTTCACGGATTGAGGTCGGTTCCTTTTCAAAATGCGGTTCTCGCCTTAGCGACGCGCACATTCGTTTTAGACATTTGCAGGAGCTGCAAGAGTTTCACGGATTCCCATAATCAACGTACTAGAAATTGTGTGTTTGATAGATTCTGGATCATGCGGGCGCAACAGTTTTGTTGATTCGCTGCGTTGAAATCCCACAAACGGCGTTTTGGCACGATCCTGGATCGTCAAGACGCAGCAGTGAGGTTGATACGTGGTGTTAAAATCCCGAGAACCATGTTTCGGTACGCTTCACGATCTTCAAACTGTTGTCTTCCAGCGAGGCAGTTTCCTCAATGGAAATGAACCGTTGTAGGTGCCTATGAAGAGGGAGCATGGAGGGAGGGTTAATTCAAACATCGTTGATGACTCTTGGGTTTCTACTGGTCCTCCTCCTCCTCCTCGTCCCCCTCGTCCTCCTTTTCTTCCTCCCCCTCCTCTTCCTCCGAGTGGCACCAGGCCACCCCGAGGGATTTCCGCAGAGCCAGACTCCAGGCCTCTGCGAGCCCGAGGGGTCAGAGGATCGCGCCGCATCGCCGATGTACCGGCGATGCGGCTCAATGTGGAGCCAGTGCCGACGTCGCCGATGCATTGTGTGGTTGGCCTATGCTGGATCGCCGATGCAATGTTCATAGGCGATGCTGCGCAATCGTCCGACCTCATTTGCTCGGAGCTTGTTTGCGAGGCTTCTATAGATATGCGCCACGACATCCCGCGAGGCAACCTCCCGGGGGGCTTCTGGAGGAACTTTAAGGGTAGCTCTTTGGGAGATGTTATATAGGATCGGGAGTATAGCTCGCGCGCCGTTGCCTTTGGCTCAAGGCACGCGCGCCCTATTTGCCCGGACACTGCTGGTGTTCGCTACGTGTTGGAAAGATCATTACATCGATACTATCCTATCTTATCCGTCCACTCCCCATACTGAACTACCCCAGCTTGGCATTGGACGCTATCTGCCATCCGCTTCCCATGGAATCGGATGCTATTTGACTTACCGGAGTCACTTCAGACTTGGTAGCGGAGCTGGCCGCACTCTCGTGTGGTCAGTTTTTGCTCTTCTTATCCTCACGCTATCCGGCACGATCTTCGTGATCAACTACCACCCTGCGCCACCACTCCAACTACGTTTACGAGGATCAGTTCAAGAGCAAGAAGCAACACGAGAGGTACGACGTCTAGACAACAACATTGGTACCATATACGCTTCATCACTACGCTGCTACCAACCGCTCGGCAACGAGCCATAAGCGCACTACTTGAAGCAGAGGCGGGGAGACCCGCAAGATAAAACGCCTCGACGACTTAACAAGGCGCTACCCCAGCGCGGCAACGCGCCTGACAACCACCCATATCTTCACAGCCTTGGTTTGGTTAGCTTCGCCATCATATGGTTTGCGGTGGGGGCAACAATCGGGCACATGCGCCGAGGAGACAACAGCACCGATGGGCAAACACATGGCCCATACTGGGACCTTCAAGGTAACGTACCTTTTTCCGCGAGTACGTTTATGAGGTCAACGCGTGGCTCAACGTCACAAGCGGACGTATGACGCCACAGGCCCAAGCAGCCGCCATACAACGCGGCCTGGGCGGCCTAGTGAGGACAGTCGCCATGAGGGTACCACCTGACATTATAAACTACGGTGCGGACATCGATGGTGTCCACACCGACCCAGTAACCTACAGCATGTTCCTCTTAAGCATGAAGTTCGAACGCTTGGAAGATGAGCGCCAGCTCACTTCAGGCACACAGCTCATCGACTTTCATGTGCCTCACGGAGAACGAATCGATGTAACTCTCACTCGGTTCGAGATGGCCCGTCTTGAGGCACAGTCGGTGGGGCTTGACCTTCCCAACTTCCAACTGCTCACTACTATCCTATTCCGCGCCCTAGGCGTCGGCAGCCAGAGAGCCATGCAACTCTTGCAGCCACTCAACCACCAAATGCCCCGAACACAACAACAATATGATGAGTTGTGCGAGAGGATGCGTTCGATAGGCCATTTGTCAGAACGTCCTCCTGGTAACATAGGATCCGTGTTTGGGAGGGGAAGGGGAACTGGTAGTGGAGACTTCTATACTACCTGAACCACCGAAGCTCAGCCTGGCAACGGGCCCGCAAACATATGGGCCGACGATCCTGGAGAGTCTACCGCTCTACTCACAGGGGATCGATCACAACCAAGCTGGGCAACCAGCCCTCGTCCTAGATAACCCCAACCACACCGTTCCTTATGGGGGGAAGCGAATCCCCTAAACGACGGTGTATCCACCTACCTAGGAAATGACGATTTCGACTCTGGCACCGACACCGACACCATATCATCAGATGGTATTGAACCCTTAGACTGGTCAGGTACCATGCACATGGAAGGTGACAGTCAGCGTGCCGAACACCTATCCTGGCTACTACAACAGGCAAAGCGGAGGTGGAGGAGGTTCACACGAAAGCCAGTGCGTCGTGTTAGGAGGAGGATACGGAGGAGCTTCAAAGGAAAAGGTAAAGGCAAACGGGGTCGCCGTAGGTTGAATGGACGAGGCATCTCAGCTTTCCTCCAGAGGCTCTCAGATGATCAGTATGATGCGATATTTTTCGGTGGGAAAAGGTCGTGGTAAAGGCCGTAGAGATACCTCAGGCAAAGGTAAAGGTAGGCGGGGAAACCCGCGAGGTACAGACGGCCAGATCCTAAAGTGCCATGAGTGTGATAGTATCGATCATATTGTAAAAGACTGTCCAGCGAAGGGAAATGGAAAGGGCAGATCGACCGAAGTCCATTTCGGCTCAAGTGAACCAGTTATTGAATATCTGGGCCTCCAAGATTTCGAGGCCATGGAACAAATATTTTGCACTTGGGCCAGCAGCATGGACAACTTGGATGAGCTCGAGGCGTACGGCCACGGACTGTACGCGCACTACCTCGAGTACCTCCGCCGATTTGTTCTCGGAAATATCGAGCTTACGCCTGTGGAGAATGTTGCGCTGGGAAACCAGCCCTTCTCCTTCTTCGACTGGATGTTCGGTACCCCAGGCAACATCATGGCCTAAGAGAGCAGTGACGAGGATGTCACTGTTGAGGCCTCGCCTTCGGAGGTTGACTACAACCTTCGACATCAACCCGACCTTATGCCTGGAAACAGGCCCACTCCAATATATCTTCAAAATTATGCCGATCTGATGGAATTAGAATCTCAAGCATTCACCACGGGCGTGCCAGGGAACCCATATGTACCACCTGGCTCGCTCGCTCCAGGCGAGTACGGACCGCGCGCGATACTGCAGACCCTCATGCAGATGCACGCTGTACTGGTCGCAGCATATCCCGAGAGTCAAGAGAGTGTCGAGAGTGGCCACATGATGCTACAAGACACCGATGCCTGTGACGATTCGGAGTTAGTGCTGGCGGCCCTCACTCTCATTGATAGCGCGCACCCTGAGGACGTGTAGCGACATGTGTGGTATTCCAGAGGGAGATGGCGCCAAGCCCATGAAAGGGCCATCTCCATGCGCGGTCAGGCTCTCCCTCCGCCGGGATGGGGTCTCCAGGCGGCGGGACTACAGCCTAACCACACGGCCGTGCGAAATATTATCGGGCAGCCTACGCTCGGTAACGAGCCTGAGCCGACTACCGTGCCGCCGACTCCGGGACAGCCAAGCGATGCTCAGACGCGTGTACAGCAGGGAAACCTGCCCGTCCCGGCTGAACCGATGACCGTTGTCATCGGCAACCCTATGTCAGAAGATGAAGAGGGTGATGGATGTGGGATGCGCGGGGTTGAGACCACCACCCCCATGATGGAAGCCAATGGTGAAGACGAGGAGGTGGATTTCAGCCCCGACCGCCCAGACACACCACCACCTGCACAAGAACCAATTGTGCCAGACTCCAGCCAGCAAGGAGACCTGCCTGTCCAAGATGTGCCGCCTGCGGCCCCGCAGGAACCCCCGCCGGCTCCTGCTCAGGCTGCGTCGGCGGCTTCATCTGATGAGCACGCTAGGAGGTCTCGCTCGCATCCACGCCTCAGGGAAGAACCTCACCCGCAAGCACGGCTCCCCCGCGAATGGAGGCAAGCAGGCCCAACAGAGCGCGCCGCTCGGCGGGGGGGTCAACTGCTCGCCTACAATGACCCTAGGCGTCAGACGGGTGAGCACTCTGCCTTTGGTAGAGGCAACCCAGCTTACAGGGGTGCCCAAGGCAGGCCCATACGGGGTGGCTACCAGCTCGCGACGAACAGTCGTCGCCAAGAGATAGAGGCAGTACGGACGCAGCTGCGAAATGTCATTGCGGCACGCAAGCTATACCGGCCCAGCGCAGTCTGTGGGCCGTGCTCAGAGCCATTCCAGGAGCACAGGCCTGGGTGTCCTGTAGGGCTCAACGAGGGCTTGAGCCCGAATAGAGGCCGCACTCCTGCCAAGGAGGGGCATCCACCGTTGGTTCCGATGACTCAAGCAGAGATCGACGAGATCAACCGTCGTCTCGGAACAACGGCTCATAGGAGCCCGATGGCCGAGGAGGTCCAGCCTCCGAAGGCACTAGCGCCTATGACCCAGGAAGAGACGGATGCGCTCCATCGCCTTCCTGGAATGCGGGGAAACCCGCCTGGCGTCTCCAGTCAGGCCCAACAGCCAGAAATGATGGATGACGATGAACAGAAGGCACAGCGAGCCGCAGCAGATGCGGAGCGCAAACGAATAGCAGACGAACGCACCCGCGAGGCAATTCGCCAAATGCTGCTGGAGTCCCAAAAGATCTATATGAAGGGGGCAAGGAAGCCCCCACTCCAACCGAAGGCCAAGAGCGAAACACCTGCACCCAGGACGCCTTCGGGGGAGAAACAGAAAACGTCGGCCCGCTCAGAGGAACTCGGGTTAGATGTGCAGATGGAGATTCCTCGCTCTGAAACACCGAGGTCACCGACTAGAGCAACTCCGGCACAGAGACCCGACCCTAGGCAACCACTTCAGGACTCTGTGGAAATCCGCAGACGACCACCTAGCCGTAGCGCCCCTATCGCCGGCAAGGCCAAGGCTTTCGAGCGTGCAGGGTTCACCCCTACGCCGGCCTCGCCTGCGGCGGCACGCTCCAAGAGGTCTGAGGAAGGTGCTCTGTCAAGGGGTACCTGGGCGCCTACGATCAAGGGCAGCGCCAGCCGAGAAACACTGCGGGGAAACCCGCCAGGCGCTGCAGCTGTAGCATCCTCGTCCTCAGGGGCCGCAGCCTCTTCGGTGACAGAGGCTCCGTTGCGGGGAAACCCGCCAGAGGATAAGCTGCACCGCCCAGGGGATACTTCCTTTACTTGCGGGAGTCAGGCTTTGATCAATGATCGACGTGCCCTACGGAATCTCCCACCGACGCGCTCGGTGGCTGAAGCATTCATGGAGAGCTGCAGGCAGAAAGGTATTGTCCCGAGACATAACCATACACTCAAGCAGCTGAGTAAATGCCTCAACAGGATTTGCAGACACGCGCCTGACAAACCACACAATGCCGTGTGGAGCCTTGAGACATCCGATGATCATGATGGACGGGTCAATCTTGACGAGCTCGCACGCGAGTTTCCGCGGCGCAACGGACGTACGAGACAGGGCGGGCATAAGCCTAAGACGGACGAGGCCAAGATCATCGCCGAGACCTTCTACGGCAGAGCGGTTAACCAGATGGCTGCCATCATGATGGCGATCGCTCACGTCCGCGAGCCTGACGGCGAGGAGAAGCAGCGTCTCCAGTTTAAGGTTTTGGTACGGGATTCTGGCAAACCCGACATATTCATCCGCGCCTCGCAAGGGCACTCGTGGACGCTCAAGGCCCATTGGTCGTTGTACAAGTACATTGTACTGCACGACAATCCTGCCGGGAGACCGGCCCCCATACCCCGAGGTTGCCATGCATGGCACACGATGGGCAGCCTTTGAGGGCATCATGTGGCATGGCCTCTCTTGTCGTCAAGAACACAACACCAAGAAGAGAGGGACAGGCCGATCACACATCCACTTTGTTCCGACGCTTCGTCGTCGCGGCGTGCAGAGTGGATGGGGCCCCGATTCCGAGATCATTATCTGTGTGGACTGGCATCAAGCCCTGAAGGACGGAATCGAATTCTGCTGGTCCGACAATGGGGTTCTCCTATCTGAAGGAAAAGACGGCATCATTGAGCCGTATTATATTTCACACGTGGAAGAACTCTCCACGGGTAAACAATGGCGTAACCCAGAATATCTGGGCAATCGCCTTGCACGCGTCTCCACCGCCATAATGACGGCCCCGAACAGGTGGGCCAATGCGGGCAGTGCTAGTGCCAAGCACAAATGGTCTCTTGACCGAGAGGCTAATGAGCCTCACACGGTTCATGGCCCAAGAGAAGTTGGGGACCATTACAGCCCAACAGTGCTGGGAAACCAGCCCGATATCCACCAGATCCCCATGGTCAACGAGAGTGAGGCAGGAAGCGCGGCTCCAAGCCGTGCTCCAAGCCAAGGGCCTAGTGCCGTATCTTGGCAGGTCCTTAGCACTTCAGATCTGGATCAGATCGCGGCCGCTCTAAATCCTGAGCAGGTGGAACAGCTGGCGGACAGACTGTGCCAACAAGACCCCTGGGCCGCTGGCCAGGGAGCCATGTCCGCCATGGTGACGCGTAACCGTCAGGCCACGCAGGGAAACCTGCCCGTTAATGGACTCAGAAACGACATGCTCGAACCGCAGGGAGACCCGCAGACGTTCGGCCGCATCTTCGGAGAGCCTGCTCGACTTGAGCAGATGCCAGGGAGCCCCGCGCATAGCATGCGCACACCGAGGGGCATGACCCCAGTGGCGACGCCACCAGCGCAGTCTCCGTTTGGGACTCCTGGTCGACCTGCCACGAATTGCACTCTCATGGAGCGGATCGCCGCGGCCAGAGCTGAGCATGGTACAGCTCTCTGAACATGATGCCACCTGGCACGCCATCGAGTCTGCAGGGAAACCTGCCCGGCACTCCAATACACCACCGACCTTTTGCTGGCCAAACTACTGCTGCTGGAGTGCCTGATGACTACCGCGCAAGGGTGGCAGCTGCGGTGCAACAGGTGCAGAGTCACAACCTGCCCCACCCGAGTGGTCAGAGGTGGAGGCCAGCCTGGTCCTGGGAGCCAGAGGGTCCGAACCCGCGTGACCCTGCTCGGCAACGAGCCTTCATCCCTGCCTTCAATGCTCATCCGAACATGGCTCAGGGCCAGAGGCCAGCGCCAGCACCAATGGATCCGCCGCCACTGTACCCAGATGGGTCTAGAGTCCCGAACAGATTTGTTCGCGAAATGGCGGATCAGTTTCATAGCCTCACGAATGTGCGCTGCAGTGATCAGTCCATGTACCCGCACATGGCATTCATGCCTGCACCGACAACGCCAGAGGTGGCCGCCCAGCCTACTGCCTACTCAATATCATCAGGCAGTAGAGGAGTACCAGACTACATCAGACAGACGTACCACACTCAACAGGCGTGCTTCAGGCGCAGGCAGGCAGTACAGAGCGCACGTGATCAAGCACGTGCATCCGCACTTGAGGTCGTGAGGAACAGAGGCTCACCCATGCGAGGAAACTCGCCAGCCGTGTCGCCCGCAGCCTCCACAACGGCAGCTCCTCCAGCAGTGGTTGCCGTAGCACCGGAGGCATTGGCTCCCGCAGGAGACCCTCCAGCTGCTTTCCTGGGCTCCGAGTCAGTCCTGGAGCGGCAGCGGCGGGTGTACCCTAGGGCGGCAGATGTGGAAATCTATACTGTGATGGAAGACACCTGCGCGGTATGCCTCGAGGAGTTTCAGCCGAGGGAGAGTATCTACCGCTTGAGGTGCAATCACCTGTTCCACGAGGAGTGCTGGAACTCGAATGTGGTGGGCCATGTTGCGAATCAGCGAGAAGGAGATCCACAGCAACCAGTATGTGCTATCTGCCGAGCGCCAGGCATTATAGCGTCATCGTTTCCATGGACCGGCTCCTACACTCAGGCTCCCGAACAGGCAGCAAGGGAGCTGCGGGAGTTGAGGAGCATGGTGGAGGAGATGACAGCCAGTATGCTGGACAGGCAGACAGCACAGCCCCAGCAGCGGGGAAACCCGCCGGAGGAGGTGAGGTCGCCGATGGAGACGGGATACTTCGACCAGCTTATCCCGATGACGGCGCCTCAGCAGGGAAACCTGCCTAACACTCCACCTGTGCCGATCCTTCCGACTCATTACGAGCCAGGAGTCGGGCAGGTCGCTCCTCCGATGTCTCCCCAGAGTGGGGGTGGGGCCGAGCTGCCACTGGACCCTGAACAGCTGCGAGAACTACGTGTCCGCCACTTCCAGACCCAGATGGACAATGCACACACCACTCTCATGTTGGACGCCAATAATCCTGAGACTGAGAGTACTTCGCTTGATCTCTCAGACTCTTCAGTGGCGACAGCGGCAACAGCAGTCAGGGCCGTCGAGCTCTCAGCAACGAACAATGAGTTCGACGAGTGGTTGCAGTATAGAGACCACCTCACGAATGAGGGATTACAGGACGTCACCCTTCATTCGTACTTGACGCTGACGCGGCGCACTACCCGCGAACAGTACACGAGCATACGTGATGAGCATGCCAACTGGCGGGAGGAACAGGGCGCTCACGCCCAGAACGTGTCTCACTTTCAGTACATCGACCGGGCACGTATGGCCGCAGGGAGGCCAGGTGCCAGCACGACGCGGGGAAACCCGCCAAGGAGCGCGACCGAACTGCGGGGAAACCCGCCCGACAGCGCAGCCGACACTTCAGAGACAGTGCATATCAAGCAGCCTAGTAAGACCTGTCTTGAGGATGGTGGAAATTCAATCCTCATAGACGCGGGCTCGAAGATTAACATAATGGGAGAAAACACGCGCCGCAAGTTCGTCCAGGCCGCTGAGGCACATAATCGTCCTTGTACGTTCGAACCTCGTTCCCGTTTAAACATCAACGGGGTAGGCGAGGGGTCGGCCCCAGCTGATACCGCGGGCACCTTCAGCATTGCCTGCGAGTATCAGGGTTCGACCCAGTTCGACTCGTACAAGACGAATATTGTGTCAGGCTGTGGCAGGGGCCTGCCAGCTATCCTGGGCCTCGACGGTACGCAGGACAAGCGCACTATCATTGCGCTCGAACGAGGCCAGGAGAAGCTGATATCCCCTGGGAAGGGGCAGGTCAAGATGGAACTCCCCGATGGGCTCCAAGATCATGCCAACAACGAAGTTGCCATCAGGGCATCTGTCAACCAGGTGTGATCGATTCGGAGCCGCGGGGCAACCCGCCTTGGGCACAAGTACCACATCGTTCCAGACGGTGCTGACAGGCGAGCCGACCCCTGCGCAAGAGCGCCAACATTTGCAGGGAAACCTGCCTAAGGGGTTGCTCGAGACACTCGCCAAAGCGACGATGAGAGGCGACAGCATCGATGATCTGGAGACGTTCGATTGCTTCGTAGCCAGGACACTGGCCCAGCATGGCGGACTTGTACCCATGGATGCTGCACGGTCTCGCCGGAAGGTAGTCATGGGATACTCGAGCCATGAGCTGCAGACGGTCAACGACGCAAGGTCGAAAGGCCTATTGAAGCAGCTGGTGGACAATCCATCCATGCTGGCCACGTTCGCGGAGCAATCCGCCTCTGAGGCTACCGCGCGCTGCAGTGCTGAGCTCCAGCATCTGAGGGAAGCCCAGTTGCTGGCAGACGTTGCAGGCGCATCTTCTTTATCTTGAAGATGGCAGGGCGACGCTGCTCCCTCGTCGCCTTGCCTAATGGCTGAAAGGCCAGGGATAACAAGGACAGCGGGGCAACCTGCCATAGTAAAAGAGCTTCCGTCATCGAAGATACGAGAGAGGCTTGCGCCGACCTCCGCATCCGAGGTTGTATACGTGATCGCATTTCCCACAACGAACTTATGACGACTGTGGGCACATATTACCTGGGTGCGGTGATCAGTGGGGACTATACTCTAATATGGGTCAGTACCCCAGATGACTGGTACGTACGAACCCAGGAAAGAGAGTGGCCCCACAGTGGTCTCGTATTCAAAACCTTTTGACAAAAGCCAAGAAGCTCCGCATGAAAATCATAGCGTTTGGCCCCCCAGGATACGTTTGGAAGTTATCCCAAATACGTGATACTCTGGAAGATCTCAAGTTGACAATGGTACGGATGCGGTTGTGTCATTTCGGTATTAGGTTTAATATGCAAGACAATACACCAAGTGGTACCTATATGCAGGTAGCAACATCAATACCGATTAGCTCTAAGTTGTGGGCATGTACGTGCAAATTGGCGATACCACAACATGTGTTGGACTGGTACGGCCAAACGGTACGACATGCTGACTGGCGAGCTCAGACACGGATCACACTCAGCCGTCACCTCAACGACAAAATCTTGGGAAGCAACACTACGCACGGAAACGTGCTGATATACTTGAACACCTATACACGTACGAATCACAACATCCATCACTATGTGACGACCAACAAAGGAGGACCGAAATGGTCTGATGTCATCCGACGTGTAACAATCAACCTTGATACCAACACGGTAACTCAGGATATTGCAGTAGCCGATCAACCAACAGGATATGACTGGCATGCACCACTACCTACAGGGGTTGCCAACATCAGTACACGGATGTACTGGCAGCCCGAAGAACCGGTCATGCTCGGAAACGAGCCTACTCAATCACCACAGAAACCTAGACGCGTCGTCATAGATGACTGTCCTTCTCCCCTCCCGACTCTGGAGATTGAAGCATGCACCCACTCATCAACGACGATGGGCACACAGACCGGTGAACAAGATGAGCAAGTCTTACTTACGGAGTCGTGTATCAAACAGAAGGAAAGGCTCAAAGCCGAAAAGGAGGCAGGCATCAAGCCTCGCCGCATCAAAAAGCACGTTGAAGACGGAAACGATGATCGCGGTGACGACTTGTAGGGACTCGGACAGGATCTTATGGCGACCTGGAGCACTGACGCCCCTGTTGAGCTGATAAGCTCAGATGAGGATGATGACCTGTTCCTTACCCTCCCCACATCTATGCCCCACACACACGCGGACATATATAGCATATTAGCTACTCTATGCTATGGTCACAATAATTGCGTGGATATGTTGGAGCTTTGTGGTGGCGAGGGTGGTATTTCAGAGCTTGCCTTTTCCAGGGGTCTTTCCTCAGGAGGCAACTTAGACAAGACCATGCGTCGACCTGGGAGATCCTTCGGCGCAGCGAGCTGTAGATCATTACTTTGCAGTATGCCACGTACGAGTAGCCATAGTACAGCCCAGTTGCCGCACCCCAGGACCACCATCCCACTACAACTATAAAGCCAACCATAGCACTTGGGAACAGCATCATAAAGAAGATTTGCCACACATAACTTACTGTGGCAAAATAGCTGTTACTCAAGATAATGCACGGAGGTGGTTTATACGCGAACAACCCACAGGAACATGGGTGGATGACATTTCTCCATGGAAAGAACTTGCCAACCGACCACATATCACAACCGTACACATCGACCAATGTGCGACGGGACTTACAGATACAGCTGGTGACTATATCAAGAAGCCGACAAATATAACCAGCAACGACAAGATGATTCTTAAACCCTTTGAGCGACTCAAATGCAACGGTCAGCACGTGCACGCACAACCGTGCAATCGAGAGCTTTCACTGGCACAAAAATACATTCGACGACTGCAGTCTGCCTTTGTGGAAGCCGTCTATCTGGCGAAAGCCATCGACACCACGCGCGGAGACGCGCCTACACGCACTGCGCATGCTTACCCTGCTGACCTTCCTGATCAAGCTGAGCCAGGAGAAGGTATGAGACGCATCGGCGATCGCATCATCCCAAAAGTGGCTACATGCCCAGCATGCACTGACAACGTCCGAAAGGACAGTCCCAGCCACAACAGAGACCCTACACAGTGTACGTATCATGATTCTATCTCTGTATATTGGCCATGTCCTGCATGCCAAAGGGACCTTACGAGAAGCAAGGGTGTTAAGAACCACCTCGACACTGAGCCCGGCAAATGCCGTTTTGCTGAGCCGTTCAAACTCCCAGATGATCACGATCCCGAGGGCAACAATGCGCCAGCTTGGTGGAAGCCCTTACCCAAACCTGGGGAGGGCCAAGCTTCAGCATCGGGTGGCCGTCAGGGCGCTCACGCCAGGCCACCACGACCACGAGCCCTTGGGAACGCTGATCCGACATCTGGCGCTAGCAGTTACGATATACTGCGAGACGCGCCCGAGCGTGGAAACACGCCTTCCGCGTCTTCAGGCGAGCCGCCACAAGTAGCGGCCTGCCGCGGCCGCCTACAAGGCGCACCACCACCACCAGATGCAGTTGACGAAGGAGACCGACTGCGGAGAGCTACAAGGAACCCTCTTGCCTCAACCGGCTCGGGGGCTCCACGACTGCCCGACTGGACGAGATTCGACATCCAACACAGCCTGCAAAACCTCCGTAGTCACGAACCTCACGTAGTCAAAAAGGAACTCCGTAAACTACACTTGCGGTGGCACCATGCGAAGGAACCCAAGATGAGGCTGATCCTAGACAAAGTGGGACTGGACAACGTTCGACTAAATATGATCAAAGAAATATGTGACACATGTCGGGAATGTAGAGCATGGGAGCGTCCAGGAAAGTCTACGCTACCTTCCGTAAGCCTTCCTGGACATTGGCTTGACGAAGGCGAAGTAGATCTCATGTTTTACATGAAACGAACCATATTTCATATTATGGACCGATGTATTCGCCTGGCAGCAGGCCAAGAGATTTCTGATAGAGAACGTGACACTATACTCGACGCTTACCACTACTGCTGGATTGCCTATCGTGGACCCTTCAAAGTCTTGTACTCAGATGGAGAAGGCGCCCTCAAGAAAGACACTGCCAAGGCCATGATGGCGAACAAGGGTACGACACTTCGTATCCGAGCGCCTGGCCAACACGCGACCTCGATCGAGTCACGCAACGGCATTCTTAGGGCCACTCTCCATATGATTGAGGAAGAGCCGAACAGACACAATATCCCTGTTGTATTTACTAGAGTATTGGCTGAAGGCATCTTCGTCACCAACGCTTTCACGTTTTACAACGGAGTATCGCCATACCAAGCACACACTGGGCGACAGCCCTCCTCTCTTCCTGACCTCGACAACCCTGACTTCCCTAAGGGGCCCGAGACGTCAGGCCACGAACGAGAACGCCGTGTGAGGGAAGTTAGCTTGGAAGCAATAACTCAAGCCACGGCGGTAGCTAAGACAAATCGTGCTCTCAGGGCTAAGACGGCCCCAGATGGTGCTCGCCTTTACTCATCAGGGGACTTGGTCGATTATCACCGACCTACAGCCACTAAGGACGATCATGGAGGCTGGAATGGCCCGTTTCCTGTGATCCGTAACGTGCCTGAACGAGGACACGTCGTCGTCAAGGCAGGATCACATGAGGTAATTGTAATGTATCATGATGCTCGCCACACGCTATACGTTGAGTGCCTCCTTACCAGGGAACTTGGCATGGACAACATGGCCATGCTAACCGTCCTTACATATGTGGCACACCTTGGTGCAGGGAAACCTGCCAAAGTCTTTGGCTATATCCCAGACTACAAGGGAAACCTCAATCTGTCGGACGACAGCAAGTTCCACCCGCGCGTACATCTTGCACTACAGTATCTCGTGCGAAATTATTTCCGAGTTGAACGTGTAGTAGCCGTGAGATTGGCCAAGAACATGTCTAATTTATCTGCAGTAAAGTACGCCACCGGGTCTACATTGATCCACTACGACAACGATGTCAACCCAGCCTTCCATTGTTATGAGTGTGTGGGCACCGGCCTAAACATCTCTCAAATCACTGGTAGCACTCACTCCAGACTCATCCAGTGCCTGACGTCACATGTTCTTTCCTTAGGATTTCATGACGACCTTGCCAAGTATCAGCACTTGGCCACAACGTCTGGAGAACACGACCAGCCTGGAGACAGGCCTCCACCAGACGCCCCAGGTGTTTCATCACCAAGTGAAGGTCGCCTGTCTACAATCTACGAAGAAAATGAAGAACATGACATCGAGGCTATGATGATGGAGGAGTGGTACGATGAACTACGTATGGACCTTCATCCCACAACGGTTACCCACGATCATATCTACTGCGCCCCATCAACTATGCTGCCTGACCAATGTGTTCTGGTCTCAGCATCCGTGGACGAGGAAGATATCACAGCGTCGGAAATGCTCGGAGACGAGCCTGAACCACAAGAGCCCTGTCTTATTTCTCTATGCTCGACTACATCTGACGAGGGCTATTCTCTTGACAGTGATGAACATGGTCCGTATGTTGAGTTATGTTTCACACCAGAAATGTCAAAGGTAGTGTTGGACCAGACCCAACTTGCACAACTTAAAACCGATATAGTCGCAACGATGAGAGTATATGTATCATCGGCTGCTAAACGTGCTGTGGCAGTCAAAGAAGACGACCTGCTCACCAAAGCCGATATAACAGCACACCCTAAAGAGGTTAGTGGTGCTTTGTACACCGACCTCCAGATCTGGCTTGATAACCGGTGCTTTGAGATGTATGACCTATCTAAAGCTTCCAACATCATGACATCCAGATATGTATACAAGTGGAAGTTCGTGAAGGTAAGCACCGAGAATGTCAAAACCATCCGTCTCAGACATGTCCTTCGCGGATTCATGGACACGGAGGCGTTTGATGTAGAAACCTGCTCAGGAATTGCTCGAAGACAGTCCCAGAGGCTCCTGGCAAGTGAGGCGGCATGTCATCCAGAATGGATCTTAGCATCTATGGATATCGACAAAGCGCTCCTCAAAGGTCTGACCTATGAGGAACTTGCTCATGCCACCGGCGAGGAAACTCGCACGGTTTGCTTCGCTCTTCCACCAGGGAGCGCCCAGGTGCTTCGGACACTACCAGGCTTCTCTTCTTACGATGAGAGCCGACATTGCCTCAGGTGCCTCAAGCCAGGGACGGGCGCAAAGGGCGCCCCAAGAGCGTTCCCCCTCAAGCTTCGTACGACCACACGAGCTATAGGCCTCGCACCGACAAGTTACGATCCTGAGTTTGAATTCAGTCAAGATCTGTTAACGGCAAAACATGTCGACGATATCAACATGACAGGCCTAGAGAAAAAGTAGATGACTATGTACAACGTGTCGAACAGGTGTTTGGCAAATGCAAGCTCAACAAACATTATTATACGAACTGCGCCGTTCGCTACACTAAGAATGAACAAGGGGATGTGATCACGGATCAAGACGAGTACATTAAACAACTACGTCCTATCACACACCCTGAACTCACGGGAGCGGCCGCTGACGCCAAAGCTACCAAACTCATCACCGATATGTTCGTTAGCCTGCGAGGAGCTCTCGCCTATGCCCTCCTTACTCAAGTCTGGCATATGGTGCGCGTGGTCTCTCTCCAGAAGATCCAAGAGCCCGCTAACTTACAAGTCAGACGACTGAATGCTGCGACGCGAAGGCTGATCAGCAGCCCGAAACGCATCACCTTCCCTCGGATGAAACCGACGAACGAAGTAGACATACACAGTGATTCGGGGTATCGGAAGCTCACCGGGGAGGAAGACGATGAGACCAAGGGCTACGGCATCCGTCGGGCTAACGTATTACGGCGAGGAAACTCGCCTCAAGGCAAGTCAGCTATCCACCTTTGCGACGGACTATGCAAATCACACCGACTGCAGGTGAGATCCAGCTATGCCGCTGAGGCACTTGCAGCTGCACACAACCTTGGTGAATGTTATCCCACGCTCATCACTCTCCACGAGCTTAAGGCAGGGGCACTTACTCCACGACAACTACGTGATATGCGTGAAGTTGGAGGCCTAGCCATTAAAGTATCCCTTACTATAGACGCTGAGTCTGTATATAAATCGCTATCCAGCAAAGATCTTAAGATACCGACGGAACGGATTTTGCTGGGACAGATCAGTTGGATACGTGAGCTCATGGATATAGGTATAGTGCATAACGCACAGTGGTGTGATACTAGAGACATGACCGCAGATGGGCCTACCAAGGGGAGTATCGATCGGGAGCTGCTTTTGGAGGTGATGTCAGGCACTCAGTCGTTTAAGTATGACGTGAAGCAGTTTGTTCCCTTTCGGGGTCCCGAGGACAGAAACAAGCCTAAGTCAAATCAGTTTTTGTCTGTCCTTGTTGCCCCCGCGGTCCAGTCTGCCAGCACGGGCGCCTAATAAAGAGGCGCCCTCCTAGTTGCTCGGGAACGAGCCTTATTTTTCACGCTTGGTAACGAGCCTGTTCAGCTCGATTTAATACCCTTTTGCTCGGGGAGGTATAGCCTGTTTGGCTTACCTCTCGCCGGGCCGATAGCCCTTTGATGTCCAAGGGGCTATCTTGCGTATGCGTGAAAATACTTTGCGAGGAAACTCGCCTTACAGTCTGGTGTTAGGCCAGACTGTACGTACTGTTTTTCTTGCAAACAGTCGTGCGCGCGGCCTTTGTGGAGCCTAACGGCTGCGCGGCTATACTCACCGTCTCCTCCCCTCCCGACTTTAAGGGTAGCTCTTTGGGAGATGTTATATAGGATCGGGAGTATAGCTCGCGCGCCGTTGCCTTTGGCTCAAGGCACGCGCGCCCTATTTGCCCGGACACTGCTGGTGTTCGCTATGTGATGGAAAGATCATTACATCGATTTTATCCTATCTTATCCGTCCACTCCCCATACTGAACTACCCCAGCATGGCATTGGACGCTATGTGCCATCCGCTTCCCATGGAATCGGATGCTATTTGACTTACCATAGTCACTTCAGACTGAGGAGTCTTGGAGCGCGTCATGGGGCACCCGAGGTGGGTCGGAAAGTTCTCATACGCCCCTGGAGCATCCCCAAAGTATTCGTTGGGAGGCCTTAGGGAGGCCGAAGCATTGAAACTTTTGGGTCTTTCGCATGCGTCGTTGAAGCAGATTTCGTTCCAGGAACCCCCTAGGGCGGACCCGGACTGCATCCAAGGTGCCCCAGAGTCACCCCAAAGGACCCCACGATGGCTCTTGGCAGCCAGTCCAAAAATGAACGAATGTTGTCGTAGTCGCCTTCCGGGTCTGTGTTTCCTTCCTCGCCTCCTCCAACTCCTGCTCCCTCTGTTGCGATGATCATTCCCCCTCTGTGGCCTCTTTGGTCAAACAGCATTGCTGGATCATCGCAGCTGAACTGTCACGTATCAGACTCATTGAAGTGTTAAGGATGGCGATGCCCGCACGCGTGGCAGCAACTCTGGCGCTCTGCCTACAAGTGTGCATCGCTTCGAAGCAGCGCTCTGCTGTGCAGGCGGCTGCCAATCCTGTCCGCAAGGTTGTGACCCTTCTGCAGAACATGCAGAAGAAGGTTGAAGCCGAGGGGAGCAAAGAGGAGGAGCTGTACTCCAAATTCAAGTGCTACTGCAAGTCCGGCGTGGGCGAGCTCGAGTCCCGCGTCGACGCCGCGGGCAACGCGGCCCCGGAGCTGGAGGCCGCCATCAAGGGGGGGGAGGAGAAGCTCGTCCAGACCAAGAAGACCCTGGAGGACGCGCAGAAGGAGCGCGAGGAGGCCAAGGCGGCCGTCGCCTCCGCGGAGTCGATCCGGGAGGGGGCCGCAAAGGCGTTCGCCGAGACCAAAGCCACGTTGGAGGAGTACCTCTCGCAGATCTCCTCGGCGGTGGCGTCTCTGGAGAAGGGCATGACTGGCAGCTTCTTGCAGGGGCGCTCGTCCGCCTCCGCACTGCGCAAGATCGTGGAGAAGGCCGAGATCGGCGACGACGACAAAGAGGTTGTCATGTCCTTCCTCTCGGGCCGGGCTTCATACGCCCCTCAGAGCGGTGAGGTCACGGGGATACTGAAGCAAATGGGCGATGACTTCATGAAGTCGCTGAAGGCAGCAGAGGACGCGGAGGCAGCTGCCGTCAAGGAGCACGAAGCGCTGGTCGCTGCGAAGAAGAAGGAGATTGGTGTACTGACTGCCTCCATCGAGCAGAAGCTCGCCCTCGTTGGAGAGCTCGGCGTATCCATCGTTCAGATGAAGGTCAGGAGAACCACACAGACACCATTAATTGTCGACTCCCCGGAAAATATGGGAAAATATGGGACACGGGGGGAAAGACGAAAACCCAGCAAATGTAGGAAAATATAGGGGGATCCTGTTATTTGTGTCTGTTTATTTGTGTGTCCCAGGGCCCCCTCAGAAGGCAGACTTCGAGGACACCGCCGGCAGCCTCCTGGAGGACAAGGAGATGCTCGCCGACCTGAGGGCGGGCTGCTCCACGAAGGACGCCGAGTACGAGGCGCGCGTGAAGACCCGCGGCGAGGAGCTCCTCGCCCTGGCCGAGACGATCAAGGTGCTGAACGACGACGACGCCCTGGGGGGGGAGGAGGAGGAGGAGGAGGCGGAGGAGGAGGAGGAGGAGGAGGAGGGAGGAGGAGGAGGAGGAGGAGGAGGGGAGGAGGGGGAGGAGGAGGGGGAGGAGGAGGAGGAGGGGGAGGGAGGATCAAGGTGCTGAACGACGACGACGCCCTGGAGCTCTTCAGCCGCGGGGGCCCGCGCCGCTCCGCCGCATCCCCGGGGGCGCCGGGCGCGCTCCTGGGTTGCTCGCAAGGGGCGCCTGCTCGCAGACATCCGCCAAGCCATGCGTCCGCCTCGGTGCAATATACATATATATATATACACACATACATACATACATACATACATACATACATACATACATACATACATACATACATACATACATGCATGCATGCATGCATGCATATACACATACATACATACATACATACATACATACATACATACATACATACAGACAGACAGACAGACAGACAGACAGACAGACAGACAGACAGACAGACAGACAGACAGACAGACAGACAGACAGACAGACAGACAGACAGACAGACATACATATTTATATATAGAGAGATCGTAAAGCCCCTGCGGCGGATCCAGGCATTGGCGCGGAGCCACTTTGCGAGCAGTGGAGCGCGCACGTCCACAGAAGGAAGGCTTGACGAGCTCCCAGGGTTCCCCTGGGGCGGGGGAGCCACGGGAGCTCGTCGAGCCAGATCGATATCTGGCGCTGCCCATCTGGCAAAACAAGCCGCCTGACGTGACGCCGTATTCTGGGGTACGTATTCGAGTGCATTCGATCAAGAAAAAAGGACATAAACATATACTGTTGGCGCTCCGCGCGGATTTCTTAGGTCCGCGCTGGGCCCCCCCGGCGGCGCCTCCGGCGCCGCCCCTGGCGCGCTCCGCGCGACAGGGAGGGGGGTCAAGCGCAGCTCCAAGAAAACTGCGCGGAGAGCCAAAAGTTTATGTTTATGGCGCTTCTTCTTTTTCTTCTAACGTGATCAAACTTGGCCGTCCCATAGTTTCAGCAAGACACATACAGCTTAGGTCTGTGGTCGCCGTGATCCGCTGTAACAGTTCAGCAAGTTGTTCACTCGCCTTTGTCCCAGTGTTAAGTCGGGCCCGTCCCCCTACAGGAGAAACATTCAGAAATAGCAAAAAAATGATATGAGGACGATTTTTCTATCATTAATTGACCATTTAGGGGTATTTTGTTGGGTGTTGGGTATGTTTTATTTTTCGTCGAAAATCCCCCTGTAGGGTGACACGCCCGACTTAATCCCAGTGCCAGCTCTTGGAATGAGATGTGTGTGTGTGTGTCAGTCCGCTGATGTGTCGCTGCCGCTGCTCGCCTTTTCTCGAACGAAGAGAGCAAGAGGGGGTGCGATCCGAGGTTGGAGGCGACACCGAAGTACAGCGTGAGGTGCCCCAACCTGGGACTCGTTTCATTTCGTGCGTGACTTGCGTGCGTGCCGGGTGAGTCGAAGCTGCACGAGTTCTTGCCGTAGTAGGGGGCGAGTCAGACCAACATGTTGCGGCGTGGGTCTTGGCCGTGGTTCCCGGGTTGTCCCGATGGTTGTTCCGATGGTTCTCCAGACGGTTGTCCCGACGGTTGTCCCGATGGTTTTCCCGATGGTTGTCCCGATAGTTGTCACGACGGTTGTCCCGTTGGTTGTCCCGATGGTTGTCTTGATGAATGATGTTCCGATTGTTGTCCCGATGGTTGTCTCGATGGTTGTCCCGATGGTTCTCCCGATGGTCGTCCGATAGTGGTCCCGATGGTTGTCCCGATTGTTGTCCTGATGACCGTTCTGATGTTGTCCCGATGAATATTCCAAGGATTTTTCCGATGGCTGTCACGATGTTTTGTTTGTTTCCGATGGTCGTCCCGAGTGCTGCCCCAATAGTTGTTCCGATGCTTGTGCCGATGCTTGTCGCCAGGGTTGTCCCGGTGGGTGTCCTGATGGAGGTGTTTGTCCCGATGGCAGATAATTGTCCACATGGTTGTTTCGATGTTTGTCCCAGTGGATGTGATTGTGACGATGGTTGTCCCGATGGTTGTCGCGATGGTTGTCCCGATGCTTGTCGCGACGATTGTCTGATTGGTTGTCCCGATGGTTGTCCTGATGATTGTCCGATGGTTGTCCTGATGGTTGTCCCGATGGTTGTCCCAATGGTTGTCCCGATGATTGTCCCGATGGTAGTCCCGAAGATTGTCGCAATAGTTGTCTTGATGGTTGTCCCGATAGTTGTCCCGATGGTTGTCAAAGTGGTTTCCCCGACTGTGAGATCCGTAGATAGATAGTATGACCTACATGTAGTCAGACCGACGCATACAAGTATAACCATATTGGCAGGTAGTTTGTTGTCTAAGCGGTTGCCCCGTTGGCTGTTCAGATGGTTATCCCGGCGTTCGTACCAATGGATAGATAGTGCGATCGATCGATAAATTGTTTGCACCATAAGAGATACACAACGAGTAATACGTATACATTTGCACACACGGATCGATATATATATATATATACATATTTATATATAATTCAATCGATTGATCGATTTATCTATACATATATATATATATATATATATATATATATATACATGTCTATAGTTTGATCATTCTACATATATATATATATATATATATATATACATATATATATATATATATATATGTGCCGGCGGAAGAGGATCGGGGCCGCCTGGAGTGTGCTTGCGCCCTCCATGGGGGCTCCGGGGCCCACTTCCGCTATTTTTACAGGGTTTCGGCGTTCCAGGGCCTCCGAGGCGCCAGTGGCGACCCCTGACCTCTTGTTGACCTTCGGACGGAGGCCCAGAACCAGCCCCAGAGCGCTCCAAGACGGCCCACGACGCCTCCTACACCGCACCAAGGCGGCCCCAGAGAGCTCCAAGCGGCCCCCACGACGTCCCAAGAGGGCCCCAAGACGGCACAAGAGGCACCGAAAACGGTCCAAAGGAGTTCCGACACGGACCCCGAGAGGTGAAAAAAGAAGCTCGCAGAGGCCCTCAACATGCCCAGGCCGCCCAAGAGGCCAAAAAAGGCCCCGAGATTGACCAAAACATACCCCACGAGGCTTGAACAACTGCGTCTCACCCTGCTTCTCGTCCGCCTTATAACCTTCCTGCTCCTCTTTTCTTCTGGTTGTCGAGCTCTCTCCCGGTCTCAGGAAATATAAATATAGTCCGGGAATTGCCAGGAACAGCATTCCTCGAGAATTGTTGTTTGTTCTTCGCCGCCCTGCTCCATCGTCATTCCCTGATCCTCCGCCTGCTGCGGCTGCTCTTCATGTTACTCCCGCACCTCCCCCTTCCCCCTCCCCCCGCCCCCCTTCTCCTCCTTCTCACCCCCCTGCTTGTGGAGCTCTCTCCCGGTCTCTCGAAATATGTCCCCGGGACGCCTGCCGGGAACATAATTTCTTTGCTTGCGTTCGAGTGTTTCTTTTGTTATTCGCCACCCTGCCCCTTCGTCTGTCTTCCCATGTCCTCCTCCTGCTGCGGCTGCTCTTCATGCTACTCCTGCACCTCCCCCTGTCCTTCTTCTACCTCCTCCTGCTCCTCCTGAACCTCCCTTCCTCCCGCTCCCCTTCTTCTCCTCCTCACCCTCCTTCCCTTCCGCCCGCTCCTTATGTCCTGCTCGTCCTGCTCCTCCTCCTCTTCCTGCCGCTCACCTTGTCCTGCGTGTCTGTCCACCTCGTCCTTCTCATCCTCCTGCTCCTCCCCCTCCTCTTTCTCCTCCTCCCCCTCCTCCTCCTTCTCGAGATTCCTCCTCCTGCTCTAGCCCTCCCCCTCGTTTCTGTCCTCCTCCTCCTTCCCGGGCTCCTCCTCCTGCTGTCACGAAATATGTTCTCGGGGAGCTTCCCGGGAATATAATTCCGCGTGCCTCCCTTTGTCCACCTCACCGATATTATCCTCCTTCTCGTTCCCCCCCTCTTCTTTCTCGGGATCCCCCTCCTCCTGTCGCGCAAGATGTTCCCAGGAAGACTCCCGGGAACATAAATCCCATTCCCTTGCTCAAGCGCCCGACCCTTCCTTGGCGGCCCTTCCCCCTCCTCCTCCTTCCTCTGATCCTCCTCCTCTGGCTGCTCTTCCTCCTATTCCTGTTCCTCTCCCTCTTCTTCCTCCGCCTCCCCCTGCTTCCCCTCGACTTCCCCATCTCTCCCCCTTGCTTATGCCGCGTACCCCTCCTCGTCACTCCGCGGGTCGCGGGGCCGAAGAGTCTCGGAAGCCGATGGGTCGCGGGGCCGCGATTGAGGATCTTCGACCCTAGAGGTCAGGAGCGCCCAGGGGCCGAAGGATTCGGAGGACTCCGGGGGCCGACTTCAAGGGTCGCGGGGCCTATGGTTCTCAAAGGTATCCGGACCGGGGAGGGCGCCCGGATCGGGGGGCGCCCGGACCAGGGAAGGGGGGGGGGAGGAGGAGGAGGAGGAAGGGCAGAGGATATTGAGGAGGAGGAGGAGGAGGAGGAGGGGGAGGAAAAGGAGGAGAGGGAAGAAGAGGAGGAGAAGAACGCGCAGGAGGAGCAGAAGCAAGCGAGGGAGGAGGAGGTGGTGGAGGAGAAGGAAGGGAATTAAGGAAACAGAGGAAAGAGACAGGCGACGAGGAGGAGGAAGAGGGCGAAGGAGGAGGGAGAAGAAAAGAAGGAGAAGGAGGAGGAGGAGGAGAAGGACGGACAGATATATGTATGCACACATACACATAAGAAAAGGGCTGCCTTGATACTTCTGCCAGGGCCTTGCCGCGATCTCGGCTAGGACCAAAGCGCGCGCGAAGCGCGCGCGATGGTTCTAGCGCGTATATGTATACGTTTATACACATACACAAACTCATACCACATATGTATATAATTATCTATATGTAGATATGTGTGCATATGCACATGTGCATGTGTATGTAGTTGTACGTGCGCGTGCATATGTACATGGATGTGCATATGTATATGCGTGCATATGTCAGTATACATGCAGATGGATCTGTATATGTATATGTAAATGTGTTCATATTTAGGCGCGTGACAAATACCCGACCCCCCCCCCATCCCCCAGGAGCGCCCCACGCCTCGGGAACATCTGGGGGGCAGTCTTTGCATCGCGCCCCCGAGCCTCCCAGGGAGGCCCCGAAGCGCCCCAGGACGGCCCGAGACGTCCCCAAAGAGCCCCCTGAACGCCCAAGACGCTGCCAAGCAGCCCAAGAGAGCCTTCCGACGGCTTTCCAGGCTCCCAGGATCGCCGAAGCGTTAACCAGAAGGCTTCCGAGAGGCCCCAAGAGACTCGCGAGAGGCGTCCCGAGAGGGCCCGAAGAGGCCCGAACCGTTGATTTGTATTGTTTTGTCTCCGAGGCGTTTGGCCATCTCGCGTTTCCAAGCTTCCAACGCTCCAAGACAGCCGAAGAGGCACCCAAGACCGCCCCGAGACGGCCGAAGAGGCCCCCTAAGAGAGCGCTCAACACTGCCCAAGAGGCGCCCAAGACGGGCCAAGAGCGCCCCAGAAGAAGCCCCGAGAAGCTTCCAGGGCCCCCCATAGAGGCCCCCAACAAGCCACACATTCCCGAGAGGCACCCCCAAAAAGCCCCCCGAGGCTCAAAGAACAGCCCAAGAGAGCTCCGAGAGCCATCCCAAGAGAGCCCGAAGAGGCCAAAATCGTTGATTTACACTGGTTCTTTCGAGGCGTTTGGCTTTCTCACGTGTTCGAGCTTCAACGCTCCATGACACCGAAGAGGCCCACAAGACCGCCCCAAGGAGGCCGAAGAGGCCCCCAAGACCGCCCCGAGGCGGCCCCAGAGAGTCCCACGACTGCCCGAGAGGCGCCCAAGCAGCTTCCAGGACCCCCCAGAGGCCCCCAACAAGCCCCAGACCCTTGAGAGTCCCAACAAAAGCTCCACGAGGCCCCAAGAATAGCCTAAGAGACCTCCGAGTGGCGTCCCGACAGGGCCCGAGGAGGCCAACATCGTTGATGTTCATTGTTTTTTGTTCTAGATGCTTGGCAATCTCGTTTTCAAGCTTCCAATGCTCCAAGACAGCCGAAGAGGCCCACAAGACCGCCCCAAGGCGGCCGAAGAGGCCCCCAACAGAGCCCAAGACGGTCTCAGAGAGCCTCAAGACTGCCCAAGAGGCGCCCAAGACGGGCCAAGAACGCCCCAGGACAGACCTAAGATGGGCCCGAGAGCGGGAGCAGGAGGCCCCACGAGGCCCCCGAGAGGCCTCCAGGTCCTTGCGGGCACTTCAGTGCGAGTCGGCAACTTGGGCGGGCGGCGCGGTATCATGGCAACGTCGACAACGGTTGACACGAGGATGATAGCAGCGATGCTGGTGACGATGTTGACAACGACGACGGCGCGGCCAGTGCGGGCCTGCGTGGGTTTCTGTCAAGGCTCTGGAGGGGCCCTCTTGAGCACGGCAGCGGACGTGGATCGCATCAAAACTCGCTAACTTGCGAAACGCGTGATGCGTGTTGCACCGGGGGAATGGAGGCAAGGGTCGACGACGAGCGAGGAGGGAAATGAGAAGGGGCGGGCCTTCCGGGAAGGCTCGGAAGCCCCCAAGCCTTTTGAAAAGTTGTTCTTAAGCCTTCCCCGAAGACGCAAACAACTTCTCGGAGGGCAAGCCTTCTCCTTCTCATTTCCCCCCCTCGTTCGCCACCGAAGACGGAAGCAACCGCGCATCGCACGCGCTTTGTTCCCGCAGAGAGAACCTGTACACCACCACCGGCACCACCGTGCTTGGCCAGGGTCGGGAGCCTTGAGACGGGGGTCAGTGCAGACGGAGGTCAGCCAGGGCGCCGGATCCTGCAGGGTCCTGCGAAGACCCCCTCTGGCTGACCCGGGTTTGCGGAGACCTGCGTTGCAGTTTTTTCCCTTGCATTGCAGTTTTTGGTTTCCTGCGGACCCGGGTTTGGATTGACCCGGGTCAGAAGATCCCCGACACGGCCACCCCGCGGCCCCGGGGTGGCGCGGACAGTCCCTGCTGTCCTCGGCCCAGGAGGGCGCGCGCGTCCTGCCGGGGCCCCGGCAGGGCCCTGGCCGGGCACGTTGCTGATGGTGGTGGGCTCGTGTCCCGCCGCCACCACCACTAGTAGGAGGGGGAGGGGTTCCTCCTCCTCCTCCTCCTCCTCCTCCTCCTCCTCCTCCTCCTCTTCCTCCTCCTCCTCCTCTTCCTCCTCCTCTTCCTCCAGATTCTGGTGGCGGTGGTGGAAAGCAGGCACATCCAGTGGTGGTGGTGCACAGGGCGCGTGCATCCTGCCGGGGCCCAGGATGGCCCTGGCCAAGCGCGCTGCCGGTGGCGGTGGTGCACGGATGCCTCCCCAAATCCTTCAACAAGGGCTCCCACGAGGGCGCGAAGCTATTCGCGCTTCGCGGTCCTCGGTCCTTCTCCCCCTCCTCCTCCATCGTCCTCCTTTTCTCCCTTTGGGGGGTCGGCGCAAGAGCGCGAAGTTGTTTGCACTTCGCGCTCCGCGCAGCGCGAAGCGCGAAGGTGGGAGCTCTTGTTCAAAAGCCGTTCGAACCGTCAACGAGTTGTGCCTCTGGGGGGGCCCTGTTGGGGAGGCCTCCTGGGCCATCCTTAAGTCGGGCCTGTCCCCCTACAGGGGGATTTTGGACGAAAAATTATATATATATATATATATATAAGAAAAAATGCCCCCAAATTGGCAAAAAATGATCAAAAAATCGTGCCCATGTTATTTTTGGACTATGTTTGAACATTCCCCCTGTACAGGGACAGGCCCGACTTGAGGCCATTCTGAGAGGCCGTCTTGGGCGTCGCGGGCCGATCTCTCGGCGCCGCTTCCCCGAGTGCGGGGGTCCTGCTTCTGCGCGATCGTCTGCTTCTCCTGTTGCTGCCTGCTTCTGCTAAGAGAGAGAGAGAGAGAGAGAGAGAGAGAGAGGGAGAGAGAGAGAGAGAGAGAGACAGAGAGAGAGAGAGAGAGCGCGAGAGACAGGGAGCAAAAAAGAGGCTTCCCCCCGAGCGCGGGGGCCGGCGGAAGAAGACGCTGCCCGCCCCCAGCGCCAGCCTGCTGCAGGTGGAGGTGCGGGGCGGCGAGGTGCGGGCGCGCGCCGTCGCCCTCCTGCAGCGGGCGCGCCGGGCGGGGCCCGGGCAGGCCCGCCTGGGCTTCCTGGTGCTGGCCCTGCGCGGAAATCGGGAGCGGAAAAAACACACAGACACAATGAATCCTCGATTCCCCCGAAAATATGGGAAAATGTGGGAAGTGGGGGGGAAGACATAAACTCAAGATATGGGGAATATTTTTATTTGCGTGTATTTATTTCTGTGCCCTGGGGCCCCTTCAGGAAAGAAGGTCGGCTTCGAGAAGGTCATCTCCATGATTGATGAGATGGTAGTCGGGGGTGGACAGAACCCCCAACAGTGGCACGTTGATTAGTGAATTGTCCGTCTTCGGTTCTCGAGAGGGCGCCGTGGCCGTTGTTTTCCAGGCTTCCGCCCGCCAGGTTTGGGCCTCAAGTTGTTTTCACAAACCACGTTTTACTAAAGGGGGGTCTGTCCATCCCCGAGGTAGTAGCCTTGAAGAAAGAGGGGCTGGACGACGCCGACAAAAAGGAGTACTGCCTGTCCACCTTCGATGCCACCGAGGACAAGAAGAAGGGGCTCGAGCGTGCCGCATCGGACACGGAGGCCGCCATTGCCAGCGCAGAGGAGAACATTGCAGCACTCGCGGAGGAGATTGCAGAGGCCGAGAAGAGCATCAAGGCACTTGATGCATCCGTGAGCGAGGCAACAGCCATCCGAAAGGCTGAAAACGAGGACTACAAGACGTTGGTGCAGTCCGATTCCGCTGCGAAAGAGCTCCTGCTGTTTGCGAAGAACAGACTGAACAAATTTTATCCAAAGGGCTTCGCCCTTGCCCCCCCCCCAGGAGAACTTAGAAGAGGATATCTCGAGAAAGCTGGAAAGCGTCTCGAAAGTCATTTTGGGCGATGCAGCTTCAAGGCTTCGCTGAATGGTTTTTCGCAAACGGGTCGGGCGCGCATTGGGGGGGCCCAGAAGTGCACTGATTTTCGCTGCCCTTCGCGCAAATATTCCTAGCCGGCCTGATGGCATCGCCACCGCTCGAGACACGGCACGGTGCTTCTGCGGCCGCAGGGGTTGTAGGCGAATGCGCGGAGTCAATGATTTGCCAACTCGCAAGGATGGAACGCACGCGTTCGCACGACACGGACTTCGATTACAGGTGCCGCGTGTCTGTCTCCACGCCGGCAAGACTGCAGACTTGCGTTTGGCACATCGGGCGGACGGCGAAGCTGCAACGCTGGACCGGGCAGATGCTCGCAATCTCGGGAGACGACCAGCCAAACCACTGCACACAGAGGATTGCGCCATCTGTTGAGTGTTTCGCGGAGCGGCCACCCTGAGGAGCGCAATCGTTTCTGATGTGGTAACGTCGTGCCCCCAGGCACACGCATTGCACAAACGATGGCGCCGCAGTGAAACCAGCGAGCGGCAAACCAGTGCACTGCAGCCGCTTCAGCCACAAACCATACTACTGCAACTGCTCCGGTCACAAACACTTACAAACGCTTGCAATGGTTTCCGCCCTCCCCAGTCTAGCACCTGGGAGCGACCTAGCTCCAACACTGCTTGCGCACTCCATTCTCCCATGTCTCCTTCTCAGTTAGATCAACGTCGAACTTGCGGCTCATGACGCAACTTCCCTCGGGCGCTTCTCATACGAGCTCCCGACTCTTTTGCTGAAATACCTTCTGCGCTTTGTGAATTCGGGAGCTGTCTTGGGAGCATATTGAAGGCATCCTTCCATCTTGGCACCGTCGTGAGAAGCAGGCGGCAATTATGTAAAATTGGGGGCCTGAGGAAAATGTCCTTGCTTTTTTCCTTGTTGTGGAAACAAAGAGTTTTTGCTCATGTGCCTGCTTTTCCCTCTTGTTGTTGAGTTGCATGCCCACGCAAGGGGCGCGCTTTCAGAATTGCATGGTGATTCATTCGCATGAGCAGAAGCACATCGTACCTCCTTGTTGACAAGAAGCAGGGCGGGAAACGTTCAAACGCATATGCTAGATGATATTAGCCCCGCGCCTCGCAGCATGGTGTGCTCCGCAATGGACTGGCGGATAACCCCAAGTTGTATAACCCTCCGGCCAAGGTGGAGCTCTCAGAGCAGGGCGCAATCGAGAGGGACATGTCGTTCGTGCAGGTATCGGAGCATGTGCAGCGCAAGAGCCGTGTGGAGCCGCCGCCAGAGACGTGGGGTGCGTACGCCACCAAGACGGAAGAGAGCAGCGGAGTCATCGCCATGCTCGATCTGTTGGTGAAGGATCTCGACACCGAGCTCACCGAGGCTGCAACCGAGGAGAAGAACTCGCAGGAGGAGTACGACAAGACTGTGGCCGATGCGAAAGCCGAGCGCGTGGGGCTGTCCAAGTCGCTGAAGGACAAGAGCGCGGCCAAGGCCGACAACACCGCCGATTTGGAGGAGCTGAAGGCCACCAAGAAGTCTACGGCAGCGGAGCTGATGGCCACAGACAAGTTCTTGAGCGGCCTCCACGCGGATTGCGACTGGCTCCTGAAGTATCCGGCTGCTTGCGGCAGGTCCCCCCGCCGTACCAATTTAGCATTCTGGGTGGCGACGATTCGCGGTGGCACGCCTCCAGGTTTGTGAGAGCCGTGATGCTGTTGATGATGATGATGATGATGATGATGATGATGATGATGTTGATGATGATGATGATGTTGATGATGATGGTGGTGGTAGTTGTGTTGATGATGAGGATGAGGAGGACGAGGACGAGGCGAAAAATGAGGAGGATTTTTGCGAATGAAATGTTGATGACGACGACGACGATGACGACGACGACGATGATGCTGATGCTGCTGATGACGATCATGATGATTATGATTATGATGATGATGATGATGATGATGATGATGATGATGGTGATGGTGATGGTGATGGTGATGGTGATGGTGATGGTGGTGGTGGTGATTATGATGCTGATGCTGATGCTGGTGATGATGATGCTAATCATGATGATGAAGATGATGATGATGATGATGATGATGATGATGATGATGATGATGATGATGGTGGTGGTGGTGGTGATGATGCTGATGGTGTTGATGTTGATGCTGATGATGATTATAATGATGATGATGACGATGATGATGCTGATGCTGATGCTGATGCTGATGCTGATGCTGATGATGACGATGGTGATGATGGTGGTGGTGATGATGATGATGATGATGAGGATGATGATGATGATGATGGTGGTGGTGGTGGTGGTGGTGGTGGTGATGATGATGATGATGGTGATGATGATGATGATAATGAGGAGGAGGAGGAGGAGGAGGAGGAGGAGGACGAGGAGCAGGGTGAGGAGGAGGAGGAGGAGGAGGAGGTGTAGGAGGATAAGGAGGAGCAGGAGCAGGGGGAAGCAGGAGGGGGAATTGGAAGGCCGTCACGTGTGACACCTGTCGTCCCCACTCTTTGAAGAGCTCTCACGGAACTCGTCGGGGCCGTCTGGGGGCTGCCTTGGCCTCCTGTGCGGCAGTCTTGCGGGCCACGCGGGGCCGCCTCGGGGCCGCCTTGGGGCCCTCTGTCCCCTTTTGCGGCTCCCTTGGGCCGTCTTGGGGCCCTCGTGGCCATCTAGTGGCTCTTTGGGGAACGTCGTAGGGCCGTCTTGGGCCGTCCGAGCTCCTCTGAGGCCGTAGTGTGTCCCATGGGAGGCTCTCTTGGCCCGTCTTGGGGCCGTCTTCGATGCTTCTTGGGCCATTGTCGGACCCGTGGGCCATCTTGGGACCCTCTTAGGGGCCTCCTGGGCCTTCTTGGGGCCAGTGTGGAGGAGGCTTCTTGGGCCGTCCTGAGCCGACGGAAGCCCGAAAAGGCGAGAATGCAAAACTCATTCAAACGCCATGGGGAACGCATTGATTTCGGCCTATTCGGACCTTGTTGGCGGTTCTCTTTCGGCCCATTGGGGCCCTTGGAGGCATCTTGGGCCGCCCTGAGGCCATATTGGGCCGCCTTGGGGACACCGTGGGCCGTCTTCGGGGCATCT
The DNA here is from genome assembly GCA_963575745.1 of Prorocentrum cordatum. Taxonomy (NCBI): domain Eukaryota; class Dinophyceae; order Prorocentrales; family Prorocentraceae; genus Prorocentrum; species Prorocentrum cordatum. The sequence continues at coordinate 31,588 of CAUYUJ010005242.1, forward strand.
TGGGCCATCTTTGGTGCCCCTTGGTTGCCTGCATGGGCCGTCTCGGGAGCTTGGAGCGCAGATCCATAGCTTCAACGCGGGATCGTGGCCTCCTCGGGCGCGCGGCTCCGTCGTCTTCTGCGAGGGATCGTGGCCCCAGGAGGGAGGGGCGATGCACGCAAGATGGACGCGCCCCTGGTGTGGGAGAGGGGGAGCCCCTTGTTCGAATCCGCCGCCCCCTGTCGATTCATCGCAGGGGTGCCTGGCGTGCTGGATCCTTTCGGTTCTGGCTTTGGCTCTTTTTCCCAAAGAACCTCCCCCTGGCGCTTCGGCCCGTCCCGCCGGGGTCCCGGGAGGATCTTCCAGGAGCTCAATTCCCCCCAAAACTTTCCAAGACGGCTCAAGATGGAATCCAGAGGCCCTACCAGACAGCCCTCGGCATCACTCCACGCCTCCGCGTGCGCAGGGCACGGCGGCGGACTTCACGGTGCGGCAGGACGCGCGCGGCGGGGAGATCGAGGCGCTGGGCCGGGCGAAGGCCGTGCTCAGCGGGGCGAGCTACGAGTAGCCGGCGGGCCTGCGCGAGGCCTCGGCGCGCTTTGCTTTCGGGGGCCCAGAGGTTGGCACCGGCACCGGCACCGGCGGTTGCCCCCACCGTCGGGAGCCTTGAGACGGGGGTCAATGCAGACGGGGGTCAGCCAGAGCGCCGGATCCTGCCGGATCCTGCGAAGACCCCCTCTGGCTGACCCGGGCTAGCGAGCCGCTCGTGGCCGCGATGCGGCCGCGCCTATTGGCTGACCCGGGTTTGCGAAGACCTGCGTTGCAGTTTTTTTCTTGCATTGCAGTTCTTCGTTTCCTGCTGACCCGGGTCTGGATTGACCCAGGTCAGAAGATCGCCGACACCGTTCCAGGAGTGGCGAAGCATCTTGGCGTGCCCATCGGCCTACCAAACAATGTCCTAAGAGCCTCTTGTGGCTTCCACGGCATGTTCTTAGAACGTTTCTGGCTGGGACGGTCCTGTTTTAACAAATCGGGCTTACGTTCTAAGAACATTGTTTTTGTTCCGAGAACATTCTTCGGAGTTCTAAGAGCATGTCGTGGTAGGCCTATAGGAATGCCGGGACCGTCGGTCCCTGCTCAAGCCGTGGGAAGGAGTGTCAGATTTCGGTGATGGTGGTGGTGTCCGGGCGTCTCGGGTGCCCGAGAAGTTGCCCCCGGCACCCAGGGCAAGGATCTTTTTTCCGAGGAGGGGGAGGAGGAGGGGGAGGGAGGAGGAGGGAGGAGGAGGAGGAGGAGGAGGAGGACGCGGTGTTGGCAAACTCTTGTGCTGGTGCTGGTGCCATTCTCCAGGCTCCCGGTGCCTTGCCATGTCCAGCCCAACACTAGAATGCTGATGTCCGGCATGTTCTACCACCGCAGCCAATCTCATCGTCGTCCTCGTCGCCATCGCTGAACCCCTTCGATCGGCCCCGATGGCGGGAACGATGCCGTGCTCGACGGGGCCATCCTGGAGCCATCTTGGACCACCTTGGACGCTCTGACCGCTCGCGGCCCTCCCCGTCCAAACTCCCTCCCCTTTTCCTTCCTCCCCCCTCTCCTCCTCCGCCCGCCCTTCCTCTTCCCTCCTCGTCGCCGTCGGCGTCGCCGCTGCGGTCGTCGTCGTCGTCGTCGTCGCCTTCGGCGTCGTCGTCTCCGCCCCCCGGGCGGGTGCGGGCGCGGGCGCGCGGAAACCCTGGTAGCCCCTTGGCCACGACATGCGTGAGGGGTATGCCGAAGTGAGGCTCCCTTGAGCCGTCTTGAGGGGCTGGCTGAGGGCCCCTCGGCACTGGGGTCCACTGGTGCTCAAAGTGCACGAGTGGTCTGCCGAAGTGGGGATCCATTTCTGGGGCACGGAGCACCTCAGGGGCGTGCCGAGATGAAGATCTATTCCGCCGACTGCAGGGGCAGCGGAGGACCTCTGGGGGTCCATGGGCCACGAAGAACGCGAAGGGTATGATGGAATCTCGCGCTTCTGGGCCGTCCTGAAGGGGTTCGCAACGGGCCCTTTATCATGTGTCTTCTCTTCTCAAATCTCTCGTGTGGCCTCTCCCTCTTGCGGTCTGTCCCTTCACCTTGCTCGCGTGTTGTTTTCATCGGGCATGCCCCCAAACACGGGCACGCGGCGTCTCTGGCGCCGATCTGTGCCATCCAATCCTGTAGTATTGTCTGTCCATCGGCGTCCCTCTCCTGGCTCATCTCTCTTGCCCTCGTTGTTGGCTGTCGCTTGTATCTCCTCTCTCGCCTCTCCCCTCCTCACTCGTGTTTCTCTTTTCACGTTCCTCCTCGTCGACCACTTACATCCCGTTCCTCTGCTAGCCTTGCCGCCTTGTTCTTCTCCTCATCCTTTGCCTTTAGTGCTCCCATCCCTGTTGTAGAACAGGAAGCAACGCCGTGGCAAAGGCACACTGAGATACATTCATGCCAGCACTAAGACAAGCTTGGCCAGTTCCACAGCCCAAGTTAACTTGAACGAAGCGGTGCGAAGGCAAGTCGCATCCCCAGCCATGTTGGCCCAAGGCAGCACTTCTTCGGATCAGAGGATCAGCATCTTCCGAAGCCATCTCGCCAGCGTCCGCAGCCTCCCCTCAACTCTAGACATGCCAGCGCAGCGCAAGCCTCTCAGTAAAGCTTTCGCCCTGATCTTGGCCGCGAGTGCTTGCCGTCTTGCCTCCCGTGGCGGTGCAGGTTCTGCCTTCGCCCCCTCTGCGTCCACAGTGGCGGCACCTTCGCGGGCTGTAGCGGACCGCACTGCCGCGGAGCGCAACGCCGGCCCGCGCTTGACGCACATCCCGCGGTCGGCCGTGCGGGAGCTCAAGAAGTCGACACCTTCCCATGTGATCGAGCAGCCCCAGAGGCAGCTTCACAAGCCAGCCGACGAGGACGCCTGGCGCATCAGCGACGACGTGGATGGCGCGACCGTCGTCTCGAACGCGCAGCTCTTGCAGCAGCAGCACGGCGCCTCAACCGAGTGGACGGTCGAGTCGCCGATCACATTTAGCTACAAGGTGCGCGAGAGCGTCGACATTCTCGATCCGTCGAGTACCGACCTCCTATTTGGCTTCCTCGACGGCAATGTCGAGATGCTCTCCCGCGCTCTGTCGCGCGCCGTCAAGCGCGTCGTCGTCGTCGATGACAACGTCTTCGCGATCTACGGCGACAAGATCAAGGCTTACCTCGAGCACCACAATGTCGAGCACCGGCTGCTCGTGCTGCCGACGAACGAGGAGCACAAGAACATGGACATGGTGCTCAAGATCGCCGAATCCATCCACGACCTCGGCATCGACCGCCGCCTCGACCCCGTTATCGCCATCGGAGGAGGCGTGTGCATGGACATCGTCGGCTTCGCTGCCTCCATCTACCGCCGTCGCACGCCGTACATTCGCGTGCCGACGACGGTGATGGGGTACGTCGACGCGAGCATCGGTGCGAAGACTGGCGTCAACTTCGCTGGCCACAAGAACAAGCTCGGTGCCTACCTGCCGCCGGCGCTTACGCTGCTCGACCGCTCCTTCCTCGGCTCCCTCGACCAGCGTCAGCTCTCCAACGGTGCCGCCGAGATCCTCAAAATGGGGCTTGTCAAGGACGGCGAACTGTACGAGCTGCTCGCCAACCACGGCGAGGAGCTGATCGACGGCAAGTTCCAGGACGCCGACGCAGGCGGCTCCGTCGCCTCCGCTCGCGTGCTCAATCTCGCCATCCAGACGATGCTCGAGGAGCTCGCGCCCAACCTATGGGAGGACTCCCTGGAGCGGCTCGTCGACTTTGGGCACGTCTTCTCGATGGAGCTCGAGATGTCGGTGCTGCACGACGAGAAGCTTTTTCACGGTGAGGCCGTCGCGATCGACATGATCTTCTCGTCTGTCCTCGCCCACGTGCGCGGCCACATCAGCATGCCGTACCTCGAGTCCATCATCGCGACGGCGCGCGGCCTCAAGCTGCCCGTCTACCACGAGAGGATGGACTCCGCGCAGGTGGCCTTCTCGCTCAAGGAGCGGATCAAGTTCTCGCAGGGCCAGAAGATCCCGCTCCCCACTGGCCATGGCGTCGCGCGCCTCTTCAACGACATCACCCAGGAGCAGATGGACGAGGCCCTCGCCCTCTGGAAGCAGCTCTGCGCCTGAGGCTGCGGGCTGCGCCTGGCGGCGGTCGTCCGCACTCGGTGCCGATGCTGCTTGCCCTTGGAGCGGAGAGGCTCCGGCGCTGTGCGGTGATGGGTGCGGTGCCACGGGGAGGCCACTGCGCGCGGCACGCGCTCCGTGCATCGCGTGCCGTGCGCAGTGGGAGGAGGGAGGAGGGGCGGCGGGCGGGGTTCGAGGAAAGGGGGCAGGATTCAGTCGGACCCGTCCCTCCACAGGGGGAACATTCCGTCCAAAATATTGAGGAAATGGCCTGGGAACTATTTGTGGACTATGTTGTGAAGGCCTTACGGCTGGTGCCGCCGACCCTGAAGGTATTGGCCGTCGATGGCGACGGGATGTGCGATCCCAGGAAGGAGCTAGAGGACAACCTGACAGGGTAGGCGGAGGAAGTGTGTGAGGAGGAGGAGGAGGAGACAAACGAAAGGGAGATGGAGAAGGTGGCAAAAGACGCTCAGGAGGAGGAGGAGGACAGGACCACCCCTGGGACCCTCCCCAGGACCCCCACTGGGGTTCCCCCAGGACCCCCAAGGAGGAGGGAGGTGGTATTCTGACCCTGGACCCCCCCGGGACCCCCCCTGGGACATCCCCCGCCCCCGGCAGGGGAAGGGAACAAAGGGAAGGGGAAACCCTTCGAGTCAATTTACTTTACGCAGGAGGAAGAGATGGGAGGAGGGAGGAGGAGGAGGAGGAGGAGGAGGAGGAGGAGGAGGAGGAGGAGGAGGGGAGACGAACGAGAAGGAGACGGAGAAGGTGGGAAAGGGAAGGAGACACGGACGAGAAGAACAACCCATTCCACACGCCGGCAGTGTCGGCGGACTTTGGGGCATTTGGGGAGTAGGTTGGGGGATCTGTTTAATGTTTCGCCCCAGATCCCCTGGAGGGGGACAAGCCCGACTTACGGGTAGGAGGAGGGATCGGTCGTCGCAGCCTCCTCCACCTCCCCCTCCTGGGAGCGAGCACAGCATCTGGGGAAGGCGGAGGAGGAGGAGGAACATCAGTTCGGATACCACTCCTGGGAGGTCAAATGGTCAAACTCTGATTTAGCCCTGATCCGAAACCCCGCCTAATCCGGCTTAATCCCGCTTAATCTCGCTTAATCCGGCATAATCCCACTTAATCCCGCTTAATCCCGCTTGATCCGAGGCCCACTCTGGCGCAACAGCCCCCCAATGGGGCTTAATCCTCCTTAATCCTTCCGACGAGAACCTCCCAGTAGTTGCCTCCGAACATCAGGAGGAAGATCAGGAGGATCACGAATGCTGGTCAACATTGCTTTAGCTTGGCGCATGATTCGTATCTGCGTGGCCTGCCTCAGCACTTTGAGGCTTTAAGGTGCAATTTCCGTGAATGGCCAAAGCTACTTTAAGACATAGTTTGGTATAGCAGGTTGTTGTTACTTGCAAGCATTTCCTTGCATGCATAGCCTCGTCGCCCTCGTCCTCGGCAAGAGTGGTAACTCCCCCTCGTCCTCGCCTTCTCCCGGCGCTGGAGCGTGGCTGGGTGCCCTCGGTTTCGAGGCGAGGCGGCGGTGGACAGTGGCTTTCTGCTCCGAATGCCTTTTACCAGGCTTCCTGATGTCCTGCAAGTTTTCAGTGCCAAGTTGCCAGCGCTTGAGCCCCACGTGCTGACAGAATGCACCACCACAGCCGTGACGGATTCGACAAGCCAGGTGTGCTCGTGCCAACTTGTGAGCGATTTTCTGCCTCGATCTGCCCGTGTGCCTTGCGCTCCCGACGCAGGGCCCTCGGGCGCCCGCTCCGGCTGCCGAGGCCAAAGCCCTCGCGCCTGCTGTGCGTGCCGCAAGAAGGCGGTAATGCACAGCTCGAGGAGTCTCAGCGTGGCGCCCTGTGGCCAGCAGCCGAGGCGCGGGTGCGTCTGCACCCCGCAGCAAAAAGCAGCAGAAGCGCCAGACCTGCGCCGCTCCTCTCGTGCCGTTTCCGTCGATGCGGATCCCTGCCGCCGTCCGCCCCTCGTTGTCCTCCTCCTCCTCCTCCTCCTCCTCCTCCTCCTCCTCCTCCTCCGCCTCCTCCTCCTCCTCCTCGTTGCCGAACCTCTGTGGCAGTTCGTGCAAACAGCCCGCGGAGGTAGTCCAAGCTGGCCCCAAAGCGCCATGGACCACCTGGAGGGCCTGCTGAGGCCAACGCGGACTGTGCCTCTGGGGGGCTGCTTGTGCTGCTTGCGCAGCCCCCGCCCTTTCCGCACCACGTCGCGCCTCTCTGGTGCTTTGGTCCCCCCTCCCGCCCCCTGTAGGAGGAGAGGGAGGAGGAAAGGAGGGAGGGGGAGGAGGGAGGGGGAGGAGGGGGAGGAGCAGGAGGACGAGGAGGACGAGGAGGACGAGGAGGACGAGGAGGACGAGGAGGAGGAGGAGGAGGAGCAGGAGGAGGAGGAGGGAGGAGGGAGGAGGGGGAGCGGGCGGAAAGAAGAGCGGGATACAGGGGCGTGGTCCTCGATGATGCCGACCCCGCCTCGCTGACCATTTCCGCTGCGCGACTCCTGCTCCAGGCGCGTGCCTCTGGGTCGCGCGAGTTGGGCAATTAGCCCTCCTGGGGGGCAGCATCTCCAGCTCTGGAACAGATCTGGCCCCACCCCGCTGACCGGATGTTCACCCCAGGTGGCTCTCCGACGGCCTCCTCGCCGTCCACGGGCACGGGCGCGACCCCGGGTGGAGACTCCGCGCCCAGCGCCAGCCTGGCCCGCTGCCGCCCCCCGACCCGCTCCTGGAGAGTCGCGCGCCCCGCGTCTGCGTCCTCGTCGACGACGACGACGACGACGACGACGACGACGACGACGACGACGACGCCGACGCCGACGCCGACGCCGACGCCGACGCCGACGCCGACGCCGACGCCGACGCCGACGCCGACGCCGACGCCGACGCCGACGCCGACGCCGACGCCGACGGCGACGCCGACGACGACGACGACGACGCCGCCCGGAAGCCGTTCTCAAAGGACGTCTCGGGCGACTGGCGCTGCCGCGATCGGACGGCGCGCCCGCCAGACTCCCGGAGGGGCCGCGAGCGGGCGCCGCCTGGGGCCTCCGCTCGCTCCAGCGGCGCAGGGAGGGGCAGCTCCTCCCGCGTCGCGCCAGTCTACTCCGAGTTGCTTAATCCGCCGACCCTGTCGGCGTGCGTGAGGGGCTTCTCCGTTCGACTCGTCGTCTCCGTCGTCTCCGTTCTCCCCCTCCCAGGGCTCTCCTCCTCAAGCGCGCTATCCAAAGCGAAATTAAACGACGTCGTAGTGGAGTCGAAGGGAAGCCCCTTCCCTTTGATCCCTTCCCCGCAGGGGGGGGAGGGGGGGGGCCCGGGGCAGATACGACGCCCGCCGGGGCGCACTTTCCTCGAGCGGGCACGCACGGGATGCACTTCCTCCTCCTCCTCCTCCTCCTTGTCCTCCTCCTCCTCCTCCTCCTCCTCCTCCTCCTCCTCCTGCTCCTCTCCTCCTTCTCCTCCTCCTCCTCCTCCTCCTCCTCCTCCTCCCTCCTCCTCCTCCTCCTCCTCCCGCAGAGGCGTCCCGGGAGCGGGCCCCGAGTCAAAATACCACCCCCCTAGGGCGCATTTTCCTCGAGCGGGCACGCCCGAGATGCACTTCTTCCTCTTCCGGGAGCACGTCCCAAGTCAGAATATCACACTCCCGGGGCGCACTTTCTTCGAGCGGGCACACAAAGGATGCACTTCCTCCTCCTCCTCCTCCTCCTCCTCTCCTCCTCCTCCCTTCCCCCTCCTCCTCCCCCTCCTCCTCCTCCTTATCCTCCTCTCCTGCTCCTCCTCCTCCTCCTCCTCCTCCTCCTCCTCCTCCTCCTGCTTCTCCTCTCTCCTCTTCCTCCTCCTCCTCCTCCTACTCCTTCTCCTCCTCCTCCTCCTCCTCTTCCTCCTCCTCCTCATCCTCCTCATCCTCCGCTTCCTCCCCCCACTCCTAGCCCTTTCAATCAGGGTCGGCGGCACCGGCCGTCAGGCCTCTCCAATAAGTGTCGGGGGGCCCCTTGGGGTCTACGGCGAGTGAACCTGCTGCCCCTCCTCCTCCTCCTGCTTCTCCTCCTCCTCCTCCTCCTCCTCCTCCTCCTCCTCCTCCTCCTCCTCCTCCTCCTCCTCCTCCTCCCCCCACCCCCCGGGCCCGTCCGGCCCGCTTGGAATGGGGAGGTCCCTGCGAAACTGGCCGGCGGCCCTTGGTCGAAATGGCTCACTCCGGCCCCTCCCTATTCCGAGTTTCTCAATAAGCGTATGGGGGGCGTCACCCCCGCCGACAGCCCCGCATCGACCCCCGTCGCGGGGCCACCGCGCGCCGAGGGCGCTCCGTCCCCCGTCGCGGCGCGACGACGAGGCGAGGTTGACCCCCGTTGGGGGGGTACCCCCCACGCTTATTAAGAAACCCAGGGTAGGCCTCCCAGATGGGGTCCGAGTAGATGGGGTCGGAGGATCGCGCCGCATCGCCGACGCATCGGCGATGCGGCTCGATGTCGAGCCCGATTTTCTTAACGCCGACGTCACCGCTGTTGGCACACGCTCCAGCTCATGCTCTTCACCTACCTTCCATCCATGCCCTTTCTACCTGCCTGTGTGCCCGTCTGTTTCTCTCATGTCTGTCTTGTTGTGCGTGCCATCACTGCAACCGTGATGGCTCAAGTCATACTGTTTGTGCGGGAAAAGCGTACAGTGCAGAGCTTCGCGATTGTCCGCCCGACCCCCGCGTGCCAACAGTGGCAGCGGAGAGGGGTTCCGGGCCGCAGGCTGCGGCGACACCAGGTGACGCCCTGAGCAGCTAGCGGGCCCATCGATCCACGGACCTGGGGGCTGGACGGACGACGAGGGTGCGAAGATAGACACTGATAGCTTCGGAGCATGACAGAGAGGCTTGTGAGAGAAGATCTAGATCTCATAGCAGGCAGAGTGGCCGAGCTGCTGCGACCCTCCGCCGAGGCGGCAGCGGCAGCAGCAGGAGCAGGGGCCACGCCAGGATGTCCTCCACCAGAGCAAGCCGCACCCGACATCCAAGAGCAGAAGACTGAGCCGCCCGCGCCGACGTACACGTGGTACGAGAGGGGCGCGGACGAGCAGAAGGGCGACGACTACTGGGCGTCCGCTTGGGGCTCGTGGGGCTGGGAAGAGGCTCCCTGGGTTCGACCGCCGACCTTGACGACGGAGGTCACCGTGGCCGAGGATAACGTACCACCATCGATGAGGACGACTACGGCAGTCGGCCAGTGTGAAGTACCTCCCACCACAGACCAGTGGAAGTCCGAGCCCTGGAAACGGTGGCAGGGCAGCACGTGGCATTCTGTCAGCTGGGACTGGAGCAACCACTGGAACGAGCGTCAGCATACCAGACCTGCACCTTCCTGGCCAGGCTGAGACAAGTTCAGGTTGTGGAAACAGTATGTTCTGAGGTGGCGCCGCAACTCCTGGCTCTCAGAGGCCCAGTGCACCGACCGACTACTGGAAGAGTTGCCGTGGGACTTGAGAGCCAAGCTGCAGTACATTCCAGAGCAGGACCTCTCTGTTGAGAAGATTGTGCATCACCTCGGGCAAGAAGCAGGAGAGAGAGAGAGAGGACGATGAAGTGTTCAAGGCCGGCAATGACGCCACCAAGGACATTGAGAGGAAGAAGGATGAGGATCTCCTGGCCTTCGTCACCCGACGACGTAGACAGCTCGAGAGGGCCAAGGAGATTGGCATGGAGATACCGCCCAAGGTGCAGGGCATGCTCCTCCTGCAGGGCGCTCGGCTCTCAGCTCAGGGCAAGCAGAACGTTCGGAGCCTCACTCGGGGATCACTGCTGGGACCAGATATCATGTGGGCTCTCTCGCGGCTCGACACTGTCGGTCTGACCTGGGGAGACGACAGCAAGTCTCACGCCACGCTGCTCGAGGACAGCGACGCCAGGTCCAGCAGCGAGCCCACGGGTGGCATCGCCGATCAGACAGAGCAGGCATGGTCGTGGTGGGCTGACGATCTGGACACCGACGACGAACTCAACCTCCTCGTGGAGCTCAGTGGCCGGGAGCTGTGCGAGGACGAGGTGACGGAGACGTTAGCGCAGATGGGCAAGGGCCGACAGAAGACCTGGAAGGAGAACAAGGACCTGAAGAACGCCGTGCAGAAGGATCGAGGATTCTGGAAGCGACGGCGTCGACTCACTCCAGCTCAACTGAAGCTGGTCACGAAATGCGGCAACTGTGGCGAGACCGGACACTGGCATGCTGAGTGAAAGAGCCCTGCGAAGCAGAAAGACACCCGTCAGCGTGGTGCCAAGGGCGGCTCCAAGGGTGGCTCAGGCTCGGGCGGCACCGCGTTCTCGCACGACGGCAGCGGCTTCTCGTTCGGTGCTGAACGAGGAGACTCCAGCCAACACCTGGGTCACGCTGCTGGGCGAGAAGGCCTTGAGGGAGCTGCGCTACCAGTTCGAGGAGGAGTCCGACGCGAGCTGGAGCAACACCAAGGTGCTCACCTTCATCGTGTTCGAGGACGGCCAGGTCATCGTGGACAGCGGGGCCTCCCAGGCGATCATCGGCAAGGACAGACCGACTGGCCGAGGACCTGCGAGCTCGAGGTCTGTCACCAGTCTGGGTGGACAAGCCGGCCAGTCCGCCGAGAGGGATCGGAGGACAGGCGACTCTACTAGGGGCGGTGATGATTCCAGTGGCGATGGGCGGCAAGTCCGGCGTGATCGAGTTTGTAGCTACTGAGGAGAACCTGCCGCCTCTGCTGCCCGGATCCTTTCTGGACCAGTTTGGTGCAATCTTGGACTATCCTCGGGATCAGCTCACGCTCAAGAAGATCGGTTGCACGATACCCATGGAGAAGTCTGGCCGGAGCCATCGCACCATCAAGTTGAATGACTGACAGGGTCTTGAGAGCCAGTTCGAGCCGCCAGGTCACCTGGCACAGTACTGTAAGGACTTCAAGTGTACTGAAAAGACGAGTCGTCATCTCTCATCTTTCCCATCACCATCTCTCTTATCCACAGCCAGATCCTCATTATCTCCATCCCTCAGCTGTTCCTCTGGCAGGCGCAATTGTTGTAAGATATCTACGTACCACAGTACTGGGGCGCCGGCCGATGGTGCTCAAGCGTGCCAAGACCGAGGAGGAGTCTCGGTCGACAGTCGGCCTCTGGACCGCCCTCCTGGTCTCGGTGGGCATCTACTTCAACGAGACACAGGCGAGAGTCACCAGAGTCGTCAGGGACAAGAGGTTGTTCGACACGAAGAGCTACAAGAAGCGACTGCTCGAGGATCCGAGGCTGCTCCAGGAGACGGGGGCCAAGGCCTGGACCAAGTGCGCTCGCCCACCCTGGAGGATCTCCAGCTCCGGGAACCAGTGCGCTCTTTGGGACTTCTGCACGCGATGCAAGATGAGGATCTCCTACCGCTCCAAGCTCAACTCAGGCAACGGCAACAGGAGGCTGACGGACAGGGAGCGGGCCTGGATACGCGGTCAGCTTGCGGACTCTCCCGTTCGGCGTCCAGCTCCAACGGAGCCCAGGCCCATTCCAGGGGCGGCCAGCTCATCCCGCCAGGGCGAGGAGCTGTGGAGCAGCCGGTCGAGTGCTCCTCCACCGGCATGGGCCGCGTCGATGATGCAGGAGGCAGTTCAGACGATGTCAGCAAGCATGTCCGCCAGTATGCTGAGCGCACTGGAGACGACGCTGCAAGCCCACAACCAGAGCGTGTCCAGCACCGTGCAGCCTCTGGTCGACGAGATTCGTTCGGTGAGCTCCCGTCTGGAGGCCTTGACCAACGCCCCGGCCCTCGAGGATGTGCCGATGAATGCGACGGCTGTGGCTGCGGCGACTCCTACGGACCCCGAGCCACCCCAGAGCGAGTTCGAGCTGATCAGCTCCGAGCCAAGGTCCGGCTCTCTCTGAGCCGGGCCTCGACCGACGCCTCCGAGGAGCTCGAGCGTCTGAGCGGGCGCTCAGGTCTCTGCTGGGTCGAGCTGCCTCAGCCCGCCTGCCACCACCGTGGGCTGTGGGACAGCGTCTTACAGGCGTGCAAGGCTGGTCTCTGCTTTGTCGATCGACGCAGCTCTGGAGACTTGTGTTTGGAAAGAGTGGGTGAGAAGGAGCTGTGCCGTCCATCATCGTCACCTACCTCCTCCACGATAATGTCCTCATCCTCAACTACGACTCCTTCCGCATCTTCATCGTTAACACATGGTTCATCACCTCATTCATCTACCATGACACTTTCTACTACTTCGTCTACTTCTTCACAGTCAATGACACATTCAACACCATCACCATATACCCAGATGTCAATGCCATCATCATCACCATCGCCCACTGCACAGATGCCTATGACAAGAAGGGTCTCTAGGACATCTCCTACCACGGTGCCATCTTGGGATCACACCGTATACGTACCTGCTGGCTGTTTCTTGGGACACGAGGACCCCACAGACGACGCGCTGGCCTGCGTAGAGGGCCTGCACGACAGACCGGTAGGCAACGGTTCCCTCCAGCACCTCAGACGGGGCCTACACAAGCTCTACAATGCGAGATCGGGACCCATATCCAATTCTACGAAACCCTGTTTGTTTGATTTTATCGAGCTGTATTCTCATCCTCGGATCGGGCCCCACGTGGCTCGACAAGGGAAGGTACCACTTGGGGGCAGTATGGACATCAAAACAGGTTGGGACTTTCGACTCTCCGAACATCGTAAGCTAGCCAGGAGCCTGATCGACCTTTGGAGGCCGTGGTTTATATTCCTCAGTCCACCCTGCACGGAGTTCAGTGTGCCCATGGACTCTAACGAGGACCGCCAGGACCCCAAGACCCTAGACATCAAGCGTGCTGAGGCCATGGTACTGCGGGGGTTCGCTCTGGAGGTCGCTGCCAAGCAGGTTGCCGAGGGACGCCGGTTCGCCCTCGAACAACCCAGGAGTGCTCACTCCCTTCGCCTGTCCAGTACACAGTGGCTTCGCAACCAGGCCGGGGTCCAGGAGGTGTCTTTCGACATGTGCAGGTTCGGACTACGTATCAAGGGTGAGGGCCTCTCGAAGAAGCCTGCCACGATACTAACGAACGACCACTCTGTCCAGGAAACAGTGCAAGAGGGATCTGAGGCATGTCGTGCTGTCTGGGAGGTGGGCTACCTCAAGGGCCGCGGTCTACCCCGACAAGTTCTGTCGAGCCGTCTCCAATGCTGTCTTGAGATCTTCACGAGTGGAGAGAGAGCGCAGCCTCGTCGAGACCTCCTTTTTCCTCGGAAGTACTCTTCTGGACGACGCGGACCTCGGGGCTTCCTGGACTACCTACTCGGCGGAAGAGGAGGAAGGAGCACCGGAAGAGGCGGAAGCCGAAGAGAGCCCAGACGTCGTGGAGACCGTACTCACTCAGGAGCAGATGAAGATGGTAGAGAAGGCGCACATCAATCTAGGTCACCCTACCACTCGAGACCTTCTCCGTATCATGCGCAGTGCTCATGCTCGTCCTGAGGTACTGCAGTAGATTCAGAAGCACTTCGGGTGTCAAGCATATGCGAGTGCGGCGCGTTCGATACCACAGCGTAGGACATGTGTACCACGCGCATATGCCTTCAATAGGATCATCGGGGTCGACTTGTTTTATGTCACGTATCGTCAACAGATCTACACGTTTCTCAACGCTGTGTGTCTAGGAACATCACTGCAGTGGACTGGTCTCGTGGGTGTCGGTCGTTGCTCGCAACCTGGGCTGGTTTGGCAGGTCTTTGCAAAGGGATGGTTGCGCCACTATGGACCTCCAGAGGTGATAATCTCTGACGGTGGTGCTGAGTTCGAGGCTGAGTTTGACCGCTTCGCGGAGCAGGCAGGCTCTTTTCATCATGTAACGGATGCTGAGAGTCCCTGGCAGAATGGCAAGACGGAGCGCGCAGGTCAGTGGCTCAAGGAACGACTTCAGCGCATCGTCGAAGAAGTGCTGCTGGACAGCCCGAGTGACCTGGAACAGGCCGCCTGTGAGCTCACTGCCTGGCGCAATCGGTTTCTCAACAGAGGCAGCTACTCTCCGTTGCAGCTAGCATTCGGCCAGAATCCCAGGTTACCTCACGAGCTATTGTCAGAGGACCCGCTAGACCACATTGGATTGCATGACCTTTCCGAGGCAAGCGGAGACATGGACAGTGCTGCAGCCTCCTTTCGTCATCAACATGCCATTCGCACGAGGGCCAGGGAACTGGCCATGGAAGGAGACGCTCGCAGCAAGCTCAGTCTCGCTCTTCGATCCGAATGGCATCGTGACCGTACCTACCAGCCAGGAGATGGGGTGTATGTTTGGCGCAGGGCTCCCTCATCCGGGAAGAAGCCTTTCGGGCTTCAGCGAGATCGATGGGTAGGGCCTGGGTCCGTTATCTACCACCACAATACCACAGTATGGGTTGGGATGAGGAGTAAACTCTGGAAATGCAGCCCTGAGCAAGTACGACCTGCTACGCAGTCGGAGTCCCTGGGGGCTGAACTGGTGCAGTCTTCGGCGTATCGCTCGGTGCTCTCCAAGGGGTTCGACAAGGGGATCACGGGTAGTGCAGTAGACGTGTCTCAAGAAGGTCCTCCTCCTCCTGGAGCTCTTGGGGAACCTCTAGCGGACACTCAGGGAGGTCTTCAGTCGGGTCCCGAAGCTGCTGCTGGCGCTCCAGAGGCATCCAGAGGCTCCCCAGAAGCTTCGGGGTCAGCGTCTCCGTCCAACCCTCGGCTGGGACCCCAGGGACCATCGGCCGAATCCCGCCCCCGAGAGGACTCTGACACTGCAGAATTTACCAGGAGCGTCATACCCAGGACATCCTCACCTGCCTCTTCCGTAGCCGACCCTGGCTCAGTTGCTGCAGCCGGTCTGCCAGCAGCAGGACCTCAGCCAGCTGCTGTTCGACCCTCGGGTGGACGACGTCTCGTCTGGGCTCCTGGACCCGCGTCGAGACTGATCTCGGTACCCGAGGATGACGTCGCCCCTCAGCGAGCTGAGCTACCGGACTCGGCCGCCGTGACAGCGCCTGCGACATCGACCCCAGCCAGCAGCGCAGGAGCTGACTGGTCTCGCCAGGGCTCTGAACCAGCAGCCGAGCCAGTACCTCCAGGCAATTCAGACGGATCTTCTCGCAAGGCCTCAGAGATTTCTCCGGCTACCTCCGACGCCGGCAGTCTGGACCCAGAGGCGAAGCGTCTCAGGCTAGAGCGAGACGGCTGGGCTCCAGGCTCGGCGAGTCAAACTCAGAGAGTGCCCATGTCGGTAGAGCCAGTCATTCAACCCGAAGATCTCAGCTCTGGCTCGCGCGGGCCTCTGTCGTCTGAGCAGTTCCGCAGTGCAGCCCTACCCACTCCTGTCGAGCTCTTACCCCACGCCTCGGGGCAGGCTCGACAACACATCGAGGAGTGGGACCGCTGGGCTCAGACCAGGAGTCAGGGTGTGACGGCCGACGACACGCCGACAGTGAACGACGAGGAGTTGCTGAGTGCCTACTGCGAGACCTTCGAGACCTGGTTCCAGGAGCTGGGTTGGAGCGGCAGTGCTCAAGAGTACGCCAACGGTGCCGAAGATCTCGTGTTTGCTGGCTCAGACGACTGCGTTGGCAGCTGGAATCTACTGTCCTCCAAGGGCGGCGAGATCAAGCTGGGCCAGCTGAATCCCGAGGAGCGAGAACAGTTCAGGGCCTCCGACGGTGCTGAGTGGGAGGTGTTGAACCGACCAGGAGTGCTCAGGGTATTGTCTCTCGCCGAGTCCCAGCACGTGATCAGGACCAAGCCGGACCGCGTCCTCTCTTCGAGAATGGTCCGACGATGGAAGAATCAGGAGGGTACGTTCAGTGCCAAGAAGGCCAAGAGCAGATGGTGCGTCCACGGCTTCCGAGACCCAGACACCGAGCAGCTGATCACCTTTTCCCCTACGCCTCAGTCTGAGGCGATGATGATCTTCGCAGCAGTTCTGTTGTCCTACGATATGGACCAGGCCATCGTCGACTGCAAGAATGCCTTCAGTCAGTCTCGTCCACTGCGCCGCTCAGGGGGTCCCATATACGTGGCACCCTGCGAGGGACTTGCTGGAGCACATGTCCCAGAGGGCTGCTTGATCGAGCTCAAGTTTGCAGTGTACGGCTTGGACGACGCCCCCTGGGAGTGGCACGTGACCCTCACCACATACCTGTCCGAGCTTGGCTTCCGCAAGCTGCTCCTGGAGCCCTGCTACTGGACCAAGCGCGACAAGGGACAGCTGGTGGCACAGGTATTGATCGAAGTCGACGACCTGTGGATTGGCTCCACTCGCAGCTTCACCAAGTGGTTGCACGATAGCCTCCAGAGTCGATTTACCTTCGGCAAGTGGCGAGGTGACGAGGCTGAGTTCGCGGGCAGGCGAGTCCGCAAAGAGCGTCACCGCATTCGCATCGACCAGGAGAAGTACATCCGAGAGGAGCTCAAGGCCGTCCCACTTGACCGTGGACGAAGGTCTTAGCGTCAGAGCCCTCTGACACCGGCCGAGTTCACGCTTCTTCGCTCGCGAGTCTACCGACTGAACTGGGTGGCCAAGGAGTCCCGACCGGAGATTTCAGGCACAGTTTCTATTCTGGCGAGCAACCTGAACAATGCAACTATCGAGGACGTACTGCTACATAACAAGGCAGTGCAGCTCATGAGGGACACGGCAGCCCAGTATATTACAGTTTGGAGGCATGATCTACGCCACGTGGTGGCCATGACTGCCAGCGATGCCGCTGGGATCGGAACAGACAGAGGGTCCGGTCCAGAACGCATGGCTCGCTGGCATCGCAGATCCCCAATTAGCTACAGGGGTGTCCACTCGTGTTCCAGTATTGTCCTGGAGGTCTGCACGGATGAAGCGCGCAGCCAATTCCTCTCTTGCAGGAGAAGCACACTCACTGCGTCAAGCAGTTGCCGAGGCCGGGGGGATACAATTGATCATTCGCAACGCAATGTTCGGTGAGGAACCATCGAGCGACTGGCGTCAGAGCGTGGGCCCTTTTGTTTCTGTCCTGCGCAGCTCCTGTGAGCTGCAGAATCCGTTTCCCGGAGTGCACGCCTTGGATGCCAAATCGATTTTCGATGCTCTTTCTAAGAATTGCGCCGGCCGCAAGGAGGACCGACGCACCTCGGTGGACCTAGCCATCGTCAGGGATTCTTTCACGGCCCGCAGCTCCTGTGCCAAGTGGGCGCCCCACCTTTTGAATCCCACAGATATCATGACGAAGGCAGATGTGGCCAAGGGATCTGAGGCACTCGCTCACCTGCTGAGGACTGGCACGCTGGTCCTCAGTGACGTTGAGGAGGAGCGCAGTGCTCTCGCTGCTGAGGGCGTCAAGCAGCAACGCAGCAAGAAGGCCAGTAAGCGCTACCTTGCTGCGAGAGACGCCCGACTCAAGCTACATGGACAGTCAGGTCGACAATACTTATGGGGAGCTATTGGCACACGCTCCAGCTCATGCTCCTCACCTACCTTCCATCCATGCCCTTTCTACCTGCCTGTGTGCCCGTCTGTTTCTCTCATGTCTGTCTTGTTGTGCGTGCCATCACTGCAACCGTGATGGCTCAAGTCATACGGCTTGTGCGGGAAAAGCGTACAGTGCAGAGCTTCGCGATTGTCCGCCCGACCCCCGCGTGCCAACAACCGATGCGTCGCCGACGTCGCCGATGCATCGCCGACGTCGCCTGGAGCTTCCGCTCGCTCCAGCGGCGCAGGGAGGAGCCGGGCAGCAGGGAGGAGCCGGGCAGCTCCTCCCGCGTCGCGCCAGGTCCATCCAGGGGAACGAAGAATGGCACAAACATAGAAACTTGGAGGTCCGCGCGGATTTCTCGGATCCGCGCTGGACCCCCTGGCGGCGCATCCGGCACCACCCCTGGCGCGCTCCGCGCGCCAGGGAGTGGGGCCCAGCGCCGATCCGAGAAATCCGCGCTGACCTCCGAGTTTTGTGTTTATGTCATCATTCGTTTCCCTACCATCGCTGGCCTGCTCACAAGGCATGCCTCGCCCGCAGACGCTCCGCAGGGACGGCAAATTTGAAAGGTCCAGGGGCCTTGCATCCTGACCGTGCGTCAGCAATGCCGATGTTGATCGCGTTGCTCTTCCCTCCTCCTGTGCCTTTTCCTGCATGTCACTTGCCTGCCAGCAGCTTCGCCATCCCCGAGGCCCGAGTGTACGTCTGGTCTGCCCCGCCCGTGCGAAGTCGCGGTCCAGGAGACGTTGAGGAACAACAGCAACAACAACAACAATTACTAGCACGTGGGGACACACCGTTCTCACCAGTGCCAGGGTTTTCATAGGAGGCGGGCAATACCCCCACTTTGTGGGGGGGCCGGTTCAAGCTCTACCAAATTTCCAAACGACTCTTCGCCACCACCCACACCCAGCTTCCCGCCCTATGACGTTCGGACACTTCACTTCGTGGCATGCGGACGACCGTGGCTACTATTCAGGGCCCCGCGGCCGACGACGACGGCGTGCGCGCGCGAAGAAAAAACGAATGTGTCCCGCATGGTATTATTTGACAGGGATGATGGCCCTGGCAGGTGCGCAACCGTTGTTGCAGAAGTTCGAAAAAGTTGCTCGCAAAAGCCCGTTTGACAGAAATGTTTAAAAAGTGTTGGGTTTCCTACGAATCCGCAAGAGCGCGCGGGATGAAATTTTGACATTTTTTTTTGAAAAACCATTGGTTTTTTGATGTTTTTATGTTAAAATCGCTACGAAAACTAAGGTTTTGGAAGGATTTCGTCTTGCGCGCGCGAATGTCCACTTTACCTTGTTTTTTGCAAGGGATTCTTGAAGTTTGGATATGTTAGAACAAGAAATGTCCACTTTAGCTTTTTTTTTTTGCAAGGGAAAACCGATCGTAACAACACAACCGGATCTGGATGACATCGTTTTACCTGAGACTTCCTCACGAAAATGATGAAAATGTGGTTGCGGCCTAGGCGCGGCGGGGTGGCCATGCACCAGGGGCCCCAACAATAATTATTCTTTAGAAGTAATAATGTTCAACAACAACAACAACAACAACAACAACGACGACGACAACAACAACGACAACAACAACGACAACAACAACAACAACAATCAGTTTAAGACTGTTCGCTCCTATCTGCTCACGTGCCAGTCAATGCGCATATCCCGAACCATCCGGTACCCGCCCTCGTCGTCTTCGATCGTACCCCCTTGGGGGTATATCTTCCTTACCTGCCACGCGCATGCATTACAGCCCCCCAAACAAGGGAAGAGATGACGGGTGGAAAGGGGAGGGAGGAGAATGGAGCACGGGAGAAATTAGCAGGAGGGGCACGGAGCAGAAAACAAGTGGTAGAACCAGACGGGCAGATCGGGTGGGCAGACCCATAGCGGGCAGGTCGGGAAGGCGGGCCCAGGTGACGAGGTCGAGCAGGCGGGTTGCTGAAGCGTGGGTCCTGCATGAATCGCGCGGAAGTCTCGATCGATAGCGCGATTCCTAAGTAAGTCGTGAGGAAAACAGAGGCGAGAGCGTGATTCTTGAGCGCCGCGGGCGCATCTTCTGAATAAATTGCGAGGAAGTCCCACGCGAGAGCGCGATGCGTACATAATTTGTGGGGAAGTGTCATGCGGGAGCCGCTGTTGTTGTTAGCAGGGGGCCAGGGGGCCAGTTTGAGCCTAGTGATTTTCCGTGTTAAAAAATCAGAGTGCGAGCCCCGGGGGAAGCACTTCAATTAAAAAACACAATGGTCACCAGAGGGGGGGGGCGATCAACAGTAATTATTCTTCAGTAGTCAGCAGGAAGAGCAACAGCAACAACAACAACAACAGCAGCACCACCACCGCACCAACAACAACACCGATAACAACAACAATAACATGAACACAACAACAATAGCAAACAACAACAACAACAACAACAACAACAACAACAATCATTTTACCCGAACGCTCAGTGTTCTCACCAGTGCCAGGGTTTTCATGCGACGCGAGACAATACCCCCACTTCGTGGGGGGGCAGTTCAAGCTCTACCAAATATCCAAACGACTCTTCGCGACCACCCAAACCCAGCTTCCCGCCCTATGACGTTGGGACACTTCACTTCGTGGCGTGCGGACGACCGTGGCTACTACACTGGCGTGGGGTACACACCCACAGAACTTGGTCACTTATTCGGGGCGCGCGTGTGCCCAGCATCCTGCAATTGTGACATACAATACATGACACAGACAGACAGAGAGAGAGACAGAGAGCAGACAGAGAGAGAGACAGAGAGAGCGGAGTTGGTCACATTTTTGGGGCAAGTTCCTGAGATCGTCGTGTTTTTTGTTGGTCTTGCGCGCGCGAATGTCCACTTTACTTTTTTTTGCAAGGGAGTATTGAAATTTGATTATGTTAGAACAAGAAAAAGTAGCTCGCGCGAGCTCATGTAACATAAATGTTGAAAAACCATTGGTTTTGTGGGAGTCGGACAGCGCGCGCGGGATGAAATTTGGACATTTTTTTTTTGAAAAACCATTGGGTTTTTGATGTTTTTATGTTGAAATCGTTACGAAACCTAAGGTTCTGGAAGGATTTCGTCTTGCGCGCGCGAATGTCCACTTTACCTTATTTTTTGCAAGGGATTATTGAAATTTGATTATGTTAGAACAAGAAAAAGTAGCTCGCGCGAGCTCATGTAACATAAATGTTGAAAAACCATTGGTTTTGTGGGATTCGGACAGCGCGCGCGGAAGGACATTTTGACAATTTTTTCTTAAAAAACCATTGGGTTTTTGATGTTTTTATGTTAAAATCGTTACGAAACCTAAGGTTTTGGAAGGATTTCGTCTTGCGCGCACGAATGTCCACTTTACCTTATTTTTTGCAAGGGATTCTTGCAATTTGATCAAGTAAGAACAAGAATTTTCATTTTATAGTGTTTTTTGCAAGGGAAAACGGATTACAACAAAACAACCGGATCCGGACACAATCCACTTTTCTGAAGCTTTCGCTAGAAAATGAAGGAAATGAGGCTGCGGCCTAGGTTTTGGAGGGGGGTCGTGCACCAGGGGGCCCAACAATAATTATTCTTTAGAAGTAATAATATTCAACAACAACAACAACAACAACAGCAGCAGCAGCCACACCAACACCAACAACAGCAACAATAGCATGAAGAACGACAGCAACAACTGCGTCAAGCAATAACAACATCAACAACAACAACAACGGCGGAGCTGCACTACACCTCCTCGGATCCCTGGCTGGCGGCTCTGTGCCTCTGCCTGTCCTCGTGGCGGCACAGACATGGACTTATCCGCGGCATATTGCTGTGCTGCTCGGTGTATGCCTCATGTCTTCTGCCGTGGGCACCGGAAGCGGAGGTCGATGGTGCATCCGACGCGACGTCGCACAAGTCGATACCACTTCTCTTCATGCAGCGTGCTTTGTCAGGGCAAGCCTCACTCCTCGTCGGGTGGGCCTGGCGACGGGGTCCCGGGCCCCCGCCCCCACGATCTGCTTTACAAGTCGCGCCTCGCAGCAGTGCGCTGCGCATGTACGCCTCCAGCCAGCGTGACGTTTGTATTTGGGGTCGCGCCAGGCCCACTTCCTGAAGGGGCTGCCCTGGGACATTCCCAACCAGCCAACTTTGTGATGCAATTCTTCACTACGCCACGCCACGCCATGCTATGACATACTACGTTTTGCGCTGCTCTTCTACGCCATGCCACGCCGTGCTCTACAATGCATCGCGTACCCTTTCGGGGTCATTGCCCTGCTCGACATCCGACTGTGCGAGTAGAGAGGGGATCTACGCCACGGTAAGGGAAGGGAGGGAGGGGTAGGATGTCAGATATGACGCGAGCGCACCTAGCTTGCCTCCCCTCCCCTCCCCCCGTTCCCTCCCGCCTCTCCCCCCCCTCCCCTCGCCCCTCTTCGCCCCGCTGCCCCCCCCCCCGCGCGGTGCTGCCGCCGCCAGCGGCGGGAGCGAGGGGGGCCTCCCCCGCGGGAGGTCGGGCCAGCAGCGCCCGCGGTGGGGTCCACTCCCCTTCCTCCTCCCCCTTTCTCTTCTTTCCTGTTTCCTCCTTCCTCCTCCCTCCTTCCTCCTTCCTCCCCCTTCCTCTTCCTTCCCCTTCCTCCTTCCTCCCCCTTTCCTCCCCCTTTCCTCCCCCTTTCTCCTCCTTCTTCATTCCCCTTCCTCCTCCTCCCCCTTTCTCTTCTTTCCTGTTTCCTCCTTTTCCCTCCTCGTGCTCCTTCGTTTCCGCTTGCTCCTTCCTCCCTCGTTTCTCGGCCAGGGCCGGATTGGCTCCCACCGGAACACGCCAGGTGTACGAACTCGAGGTTTCGTTCTGCATGTGCGTTGCCGTTTGGGCTCACGGTACCCTCCTTTCTGTCTTCATGCCTTTTCTGAGAAGGTGTTGGCATCACTTGCAACTGCTGCCGATGTTGGCGTGTCAGGGGGTGTCGGGGCCCGTGGCCATCCGCTGGGCTCGACTGCCGACGCGCGCATGTCAACGCACAGCAACCAAGACGGCAACCAGGAGAAGCTTTTGTGATGCTCTCAGCGAGCAGGCGCAGGTACGAAGGAAGTGACGCTGGAGAGCCAGCACGGCAGCGGCAGCGAGTTCACGCAGTCGCAGGTGATGGGGATCGAGAAGGTAGTATTATGTCGGGCGTGTCCCCCTACAGGGGGATTTTAATTTTTTCGTCAGGCCCGACTTAAAGGTAGTAGAAAGTTCCGATCGTCGCCTGTCCCAGGAGCCGACGGACGAGACGAAGGGCTTTCTGCCAGGGTTGCCTGCAGGTGCGAAGCCCGACGGCAACGCGAACGCATCTCCGTAGGGTCGCGAGCGCATCTCCGTAGGGTGCGCGGCGATGGGCTCGCCAAGGGCTGCCCAGTGAGCAGGCACCACGATGGCGGGAACGCACCCGGTCGTGGGGAGCCGCGCGCGGCGCACGGTGGCAATCCCCTGGCGGAGAGGACCAGCGGCAGATGGGCAAGACGGAGGGCGGCAAGGCCCGAGACGCTTGGTGGGCGTGGCCGTCGACGTCGGACCGATCCAGGGGGTCGTGGGTTTGTTGGTTGAAGTCCGAAGCCCGACTGCTCGGACCGTGGTCTGGCGATGGGGTGGCGGAAACGGCAGGTATGGTCGACGAGCACAGACACCACAATCATTTGCAGGAGGCCAGCCGATGTCTCGAGAGCTTGGACAGAGTGCCCCAGCGACGAAACAATGACATCAGCGAGGCCACCGATGCGATAACAGGAAGATGTGGTTAAGTCGGGCCTGTCCCTCTACAGGAGAAATAGTCAGAAATAGTATAAAAAATGTCTGGGGGCGATGTGTTTAAATCATGTGTTGACGGCGTTTGAGAATTTGTCGGGCATTTTTAATTTGTCGTGCAAAATCGCCCCGTAGGGGGACAAGCCCGACTTACAGATATGATCGACGAGCACAGACACCGCAATCTGCAGGAGGCCAGCCGATGTCTCAAGAGCTTAGCCAGAGGGCCCCAGCGACGAAGCAATGACATCGGCGAGGCCACCCATGCGACGACAGAAGGTGCGGACAGGATCCTGGAACGCTTCGGTTTTTCCAGTGGGTAGAGAGCTGTGGATGGAAAAGGATTTGCTGCCCAAGAATGACGTCGCGGGCCCAGCGCGAAAATTACGAAACTTCATCCATGCAGTAAGAATGGACCAACCACTCGATACTATCACACCACATGCGTTCTCCTTGCCAGATACTTGGACGCATTCTGTCCTGGACATGTATCACGAATTCTGACCCCGTGGATCTGGCAATTGCAGAGAATTTCGTAGCGCGATCAGAGAGCTAGCAGCTAGCAGATCGGAAGCCCCGGCCATCGGGCGCTCCGCCAGGACATGCGTGACCGAAGTGGTCGCGGGCAGCGTCCTCAAATCAAGCCGAGGATGAAGACGAGTCGTTTCCGCCCATCGGCGCAAATATCCGCCGATAAGGAGAACGGGTCGGATCCATCCATCGACACGAGTATCGAGATGGAGCTTCTCATGCGTATCGAGGAAATTCATGTGAGCAAAAACGGCACCCATCTCGTGCTAGCCGATCTGACGGGTGCGACGAAAACGCATGGCGTGGAAATACACGCAGAGTATGTGAAAAGGCCAAGGGTGAGCCAGATCGGGCATCGGCCAGCGGCGGTCGACGGCGGCTGCGGGACGGTCGGCAGCGGCAACGTTGCTGGCGCCAGCGGTGACTCAACGCACGAATGTGGAGTACAAGAAGGGCGCCTAACTCGCACTCGAGCGTGCTGGCACCATTCGGGGGGCCCCGGGTGCCCGCCGAGGTGGCCGCGCCAAACCTCACGGTGCTCGCGCCAAGTGCGCGTTGCGCGGTGCCGCGCCGTTTTTCGTTGGCACCTACGCGCGCCAAGCTGCAACGGGAGCGCCCCTGAATCTGACAGTTGCAACGGGTTCCGCTCGTGTTCGTTGTCGCGTCGGATTGTGAACGACCCCGCGCGAGCTCGCAGGGCCCCCAGTGCGCTCAATGGAGCCGACAGCTGGCCGAGGAAGAAGCCCCGCATTGACTTGAAGCGCCAGCGACGAACCCAAATGACCCGCAATCGCTGGAAGACGGCACGAATAAAACCATGAATAACCACAACGTAACCCCACGTTAATACTAATAGCCAGCACAGCAACACACACACATAACGGCAAGCATCGCCCTCACTTTCCTTCCGAACTGTCGAGCTCCAGATCTGGACAAGCTGTCAGGCGGAGGACGCCGTCAGTAGTTGGACGACATGTGCTGTTTGTTCGTGTCGTTATTTTCCCTCCCCTCTCCTTGCCGCTGCTGCCGCCGCTTCCGCCTCCGCCTCTCCATTGCTTTGCTACCGTGAAAGATTTTTTTGATCGTTCCGAGTGAAGCTGCGCTTGTGGGGCCAATCCGAATGCATGGGCATCGCCCCTACCACATTCTTTGTCCTCCTCCTTTTCCTCCTCCTTTCCCCTCCTTCCTCCTCCTGTTCCTCCTCCTTTCCCTCTTTTCCTCCTCCTTTCCCTTCCTCGTTTTCCTCCTCCTTTTCCTCCCGTCCTCCTCCTTTTCCTCCTCCTTTCCCCTCTTCCTCCTCTTGCGGCCGGTGTCGCTTTGTTCTCTTATGTTTGGGCCAGGATTTGAGGCGGCCGCTGCGTGTGGCCACGCTGCCCATTGTCCGTCGTCCTCGTCATTTTCCTCGTCCTCCTACTTTCTCTTTCTTGTCCTCTTCGTCCTCGTCCTCCTCGTCCACCTCCTCGTCGAATTGTTTCCTCCCTTCTTTGAAGGCCAAAACAGCAGGTTCTCAGAGCCTAGCTTGACATATTCTTGCATTTTTGGTGTGTACGAGGTAGTCCCAGAGTACAGCCAGACACAGTGTATCTTTGCATTCAAGAGGTACGCGTGGTGCTTTCGCGCAGTCGGAAAGAAGCGTCGTTCGTGACAGCGCCGGCTTGCCCCGAGTGGCTGGTTGTGGCAGGTCCTGAACAGGATAGCCAACCACACGCCGAAACGCTGGAGACGGACTGGACCAGGGGTGCCCGAAAGAGTAGGCATATTCAGTCCTTGACAAGAAAGGAAACCAAAGGAAGTTGCGCAGTCAACTGCTTCTCGGTGACCTTGGCGCGGCTTAGCCGTTGCCAGGCGAGCCTGAGGCGGGTGTACAAAGAATGCCTTTAACGTTGCACTAATATGGATATGCTTGGTGAATGACTGGATATCAGCCGAAAGTCTCTCCAGGAGCTTGTCTTCGGTGGTGCGGCCTTTTTCCAACAGTCAGAGAGGTAGCAATGGTGGCTTTACCGAAAAGGGGGCTTCGCTGGTGCGCTCTGATTATCCACGAGCGCCTAACGCAGGGGTCAGGTGGATCACCCTTGGGCCGTGGCTGCAGTCCGCTGAAGGAAAAGGGGGCAGGAACCCGGTTTAGCCGCAGTTGCCGGAGGGGGCAGTCGTTTCCCACCCTTTCTCGAAGGCCAAAACAGCAGGTTCTCAGAGCCTGGCTTGACATATGCTTGCAATTTTGGCATGTACTAAGGAGTCCCAGAACACAGCCAGATACAGTGTATCTTTGCATTCAAGAGGTACGCGTGGCGTTTTCGCACAGTTGGAAACAGAGGTGTCGCTCGTGACAGCGCCGGCTTGCCCCGAGTGGCTGGTTGTGGCAGGTCCTGAACAGGATAGCCAACCACACGCCGAAACGCTGGCGACGGACTGGACCAGGGGTGCCCGAAAGAGTGGGCATACTCAGTCCTAGACAAAAAAGAAACCAAAGGGAGTTGCGCAGTCAACTGCTTCTCGGCGACCCTGGCGCGGCTTAGCGGTTGCCAGGCGAACCCGAGGCGGGTGTACAACAAATGCCTTGTATGTTGCACTAATATGGATGTGCTTGGCGAATGATTCGTCGTCGTCCTTTTCCTCGTCCTCCTACTTTCTCCTCGCGAGGTCGTTCTGGCACCGAGTCCCGCGACGCACGCATGTGCCTCGCGGCCCAAGTCTTAGGTCGGGCGTGTCCCCCGACAGGTGGAGTTCGGGCGGAAAGTTAAAGGTAGTCAGAATTAACCCAAATTGCCGAGCAGCATTCAACCAAACGTACCCAGACGATTTCTGACCATTGTGGAATTTCCTCCTTTACAGGAACAGGCCCGATTCAACCCGAGTCCAGGAGGAGGAGGAGGAGGAGGACGAGGAGGAGAAGGAGGAGGAGGAGGAGGAGGGAGGAGGGAGTGAGGAGGAGGGAGAAGGAAGACAGGGTTTGTGCGTCGGGCCTGGCAGGCAGGGGGAGGCTGTGTTCTCTGGGCAGACATAACAGAGCAGCAGCACAATACTCACGTCGCCCAGGCTTAAGTCGGGCGTGCCCTTCCACAGGAGGAATATTCAAACATAGTTTTAAATAGCCTGGGTATTTTTTCTTGTCATGTTTGACCATTTTGGGACCTGATTTGAGTATGTTTAATTTTTCGTCGAGAATCTGCGTGTAGGGGGACATGCCCGACCTAAGCCTAGGCCCCCCATCACCACACCATAACGGCAACGCGTTCCAGACATCAATCGCGCGAAGGGAAATGACCAGAACGGAGCCCCACGCCACGCAGGGACAGGCACACAATATCCCAAAGTGGAACAAAACCTGTTTTCCAAACCACCCGAAGCCGCATCGACATCTGCAAGATAACCCCATACTGCCCCAAACGCTTCCCGAATCAGGGCGAGCGTGCAATTCCAGCGCCGCCGTCCGCGCAGATCCCCCTCATCGCCTTGCGTGTGTAACCCTCCTGGGCAAGCACTCGTCCGGCACTCGCGCAGTGCCGCCCGAGCCAGGCTCAGGGTCCGCGCGAGCGTCTGGCCCGTGCGCACGGGCGCCAGGCGTGGCTCAGAATCCCCAGCTGTGCCCTCGAGTGGCTTCTGCGCTCCTGGGTCGTCGTTGGCGGGCCCCGCAGGTGCCGCCACAGCGGTCCCCCCCGGGGAGAGCCGCGGCGGCGGCCGCGGCGGCGCCCACTGGCGACGCGCTGCTGCGGCCGGGCCTCGCCCGCGCCGCCCGAGAGGCCGAGGCTCGCCCTCCCGCGGCGGGGCGCTGCGTTCCCGATGGCGGTGAGGTCGCGCCATACCCAGACCTCCTCGAGTCATGAAAAAATCACGACGGGAGGTTTTTCGCTATTTTCGGCCTCTGAGGGTCCTTACCGGACCTCAGGACCGTCAAAAAACGACTCGGGATGAAAAACTGGTCCCGGGGAATGGGTCTGGACCTCTGGGGGTCGCGTCATGAAAAAATCATGACGTCGGGGGTCTGGGTACTCGTCACACATGCTAGACCGCGTGTAGCAATCCGCGAGGGTTCGTGCTCATGATGTGCACTTTTCCGCCGCAGGTGTTCTCCCTCACGCACGAATATCGCGCCGTTCCCGCGAGCGGGGCGAGACGTCCTCGGGCGCTCGGTCGGACTTCTACTTCTACTTCTGTGAGGTCCGGCCCACGCCTCCCGGCAGGGGTGCGCGCGCCCCGCGCGGGCAGCAGGCGCCGTGCGCTGGCCACGCTCGACGTTCGCAGCGCCTTCGACACCTTCGATCCGGAGGCGGCGCGCGAGGAGCCTCCCGCTTGCGTTCGGTCGGGCGCGTCCCTCTACAGGAGGAATATTCAAAAATAGTCAAAAAAATAGTCTGTGGGCGATTTTTTGACGATTGTTTTACTATGTTGGTGCATTTCTAGAGTATTTTTCATTTTTCGCCGAAAATCCGAATGTAGGAGGGCGTGCCCGACCTGACGCTTTCGCGCCGCGGGGGATTCCCAGTGCTGCCGGGGCCGGACGCGCGCCTCCGAGGAGGACATCTCGTGCCAGTATGTCGCTGCGCGTCCCGTGCAACGCCTTGGGTCCGCAAGCGGCGCGCGAGGTGCTTCCCGCCCTCGCGCCGCGGGGGCTTCCCAGTGCTGCCGGGGCCTCTCCCTGCCCGGCCGGCGCCCGGCCCGCTCGGAGGAGCGCCGCTGCTCCCTCGGCAGCGCAGCGCGCCGCCGAGCGGACCTTCTGCCGGCCGGCACCGGCGGCCGAGAGCGCCTTGGACTTGACCTCCTCCTCCTCCTCCTCCCTCCTCCCTCCCTCCTCCCTCCTCCCTCCTCCCTCCTCCCTCCTCCCTCCTCCTCCTCCTCCGCCTCCTCCCTCCTCCCTCCTCCTCCTCCCCCTCCTCCTCCTCCTCCTCCTCCTCCTCCTCCTCCTCCTCCTCCTCCCAGACGTGATCGCGTCGCTCAGAAATCAGGACGGGAGGGAGGCTCTTGGCCATGTCCAGCCCTTCGGGATGCCCTCGCCGGGCCTCGGGGCCGTCCGAGAACGACGCAGGACGAAGAGCTGGTCCCTGGGAAAGGGTCGGGGCTTCCGGGGACGCCGTCCTGGCTTGAGCTCCACCCTCCTCCTCCTCCTCCCTCCTCCCTCCTCCTCCCTCCTCCTCTTCCTCCTCCTCTTCCTCCTCCTCCTCCTCCTCCTCCTCCTCCTCCTCCTCCTCCTCCGAGAACGACGTAGGACGAAGAACTGGCCCCTGGGAAAGGGTCGGGACTTCCGGGGACGCCGTCCTGGCGTGAGCTCCAGGTTTGAGCAGCCGCTGGTACCCAGACCCCCTCGAGTAATGAAACAATCATGACGGGAGGTTTTTCCTAATTTTCGGCCTCCGGGGGCCCTCACCGGGCCTCGGGAGCGTCAAAAAACGACTCAGGGTGCAAAGCCGGTCATGGGGAAAGGGTCCAGACCTCGGGGGGTCGACGTAATGAAAAAATCATTACGTCGGGGGTCTGGGTATCCTTCCTCTTCTCTGGGTGGCGGGGTCTTGGCCTCCAGGTGCCGTCGCGGCGGCCGCGCGCCAGCGCGGCGCGGACGCCGCGTGGGTGGACGCGCGAGGACTCCGCGGGCCTGCGGCCGCCCTGAAGAAATCCGGGCGTCGCATGTCTGGGCTCACCTGCCTC
Source organism: Prorocentrum cordatum (assembly GCA_963575745.1). Taxonomy (NCBI): domain Eukaryota; class Dinophyceae; order Prorocentrales; family Prorocentraceae; genus Prorocentrum; species Prorocentrum cordatum. The sequence goes on from CAUYUJ010005242.1 coordinate 61,109, forward strand.
GATTGCGGCGCCCTGGCGGGCCAGTGGCGCGCCGCGGTGCGCCTCCTCCGCCCAGCGGCGGGCGAGCTGGCGGCCGCGGGGCTCCGCCTGCCGCATGGGGCCCGGGCAGGGCGGGGTGGCCCCCGCTGACCTGCAGGCCGCCCTCCCGGCGGCCGCCAGCGCGCGCGGGCGGCCGCTCCGAATGCTGGGGCGCGCCGCTCGGCCGGCGGCGTTTTTTCTGCCGCGGGCGCTCGCCCTGCAGCGAGTCGACAGGGCCGCCGCGCTCCCCGACGCACTTAAGAGTGCCAGAGGCTGCCCCAGTCGCGCTCCACATGCTCTGGCGGTCGCCCGGTTTCTGCGGGCGGAGGAATTCCGCGCGGGTGGCCCCGCCCGGCGCGCAGGCGGAGGCGGCGGCCCATGCCCTCACAGCGCGTCGGGCTCTCCGCCTGGCGAGATGGGTGTCGTTAGCCGAGTGAGTGATTTCGCCGCCAGGCAGCAGACGGACCATTCCCTTGCCAGGTGCGCGGTGCGGGGCCCGCGCGAGGGAAGCTCAGCAGCCAGACGCCTCTGCTCCGAAGCGCGAGCGGGACTTCCAGTGCCACGGGTCTTCCTTGCCACCGCCAGTGCCCCCGTACGTGCACCGCTGGCTCTCGCGCTCTTCCTGTTCTGCTCCTTGTAAGCTCGCCTCGCGCTCTGCGCGCAGCTTCTTGTGCTCTTCGTTCGCCCGTTTCGGGAGCGGGTTTTGCTTGGACGCGCAAACTACGGTCGCGCAGCTATTGGCAGCCGCGCGCGTGGGTTATCCACGTCGACAGAGGGGCTGCCACTTGCCAACTGACTGCTTCTAGAGTGCAGGCAGAGGCGCGGCAGCAAATGTGCAGGTTCGCTTTCTCTTCGACCTTCACCCCACTGACTTTGGCCATGGTTACTCGTTGTTTCCTTGCTCAAGTGGCGCCATAACACTGGCCGATGTTGGCAAAATCGGCGACGAGTTCTCCCAAAACCAAGCGGTGTTATGGCGCCGAGACCCGCCCCTCCCCAAGAGGCCCCAGCAAGCCCCAGGAAGCCCCCACGAAGCAACCCCGAGGCCGCAGAACGCCCCAGGAGGCCCCCAGGAGGCCCCCAGGAGGCCCCCAGGAGGCCCCGGGAGCGCCCCAGGGTCCACAAAGCGTCGCGGACATCGAAAGCCCAAGTGGCGCCATAACCCCCTTATGCCCAGTCCCTGGCGCGACGCTTGCGGCCGCACTCCTTCCATGCTGCGCAACCCCCATCGGGGCCAAAAGCTTGAGCTTGCCATCCGCGGGGGGGCGCACCTCTCGCGTTTTTGGCAGCGCCCACGGCGCGCCGCTGGCGCCGCGGCCGCGCCGTGCGACACGCCCGCGCCGTGCCGCGAGGAAACCAGTACACAGAACGCCCTCTTCCCTCCCGCCCCCTTTCAACCCCCTCCTCGCCTTCCTCCTCCCCGCCCCTCTCCCTCTCCCTCCCTCTCTCCCTTTTTCCTCCTGCCCCTCCTTGCCCCCGCCCCCTCCTCCCGCCTCCCCCTCGTCGTCACTCCCCCCCCCTCCCCCCTCCTCCCCTCCCCACCCTCTGCCCCTCTCTCTCGCTCTCTCCCCATCCCCCTCCTTTTCATCCCTCTCCTCCTCCTCCTCCTCATCTTTCTCCTCCTTCCTCTCCCACCCTCCCCCGCCGGCGGCCACCCTCCCCCGCTGGCGGCCGGGGGCGATGTTCAGCTCGGGCCTCTCTCGGGAGTGCCCAGGCCCGCGGGGGCGAGGAAACGCCGCCGACGACGATCACGAGGAGGAGGAGGAAGAGAAGGCAAAAAAGAACAAGGAATCTGATCATAATAGTCGTAGTAGTTGTAGTTGTAGTTGAAGTTGAAGTTGAAGTTGAAGTTGTAGTAGTAGTAGTAGTAGTAGTAGTAGTAGTAGTAGTAGTAGTAGTAGTAGTAGTAGTAGTAGTAGTAGTAGTAGTAGTAGTAGATAGTAGTAGTAGTAGTAGTAGTAGTAGTAGTAGTCGTCGTCGTCGTCGTCGTCGTCGTCGTCGTCGTCGTCGTCG
>CAUYUJ010005243.1:0-10275 GCA_963575745.1 Prorocentrum cordatum
GGAGGGCCTGCAGCTGTTCCTTGACACGCTGCTCGGGGTCACTTGGTCGGCTGCCTCCGCAGCCGAGGCGAACCTAGTAGGCACTACACCGCACCATGCGTCGTCTTCAGACCTGTAGAGGTTAGATGGCCTGTAAGAGTGACACGAGCTTTCGGCTCACTGCCCGGTACCATAAGCGTGCTTTCTTGAATTAACTCGACGGTAGTGGCATGACTTCGCACCGCCACCAGCTGCTGCTGCCGGGTTGTTCGGTGTGGCCATCGGCAGGGCTCGCAAAGGTCGACGGGTCGCGGCGGTTGCCCCTGGGATCAACCTTGCGGCACCACTGCGGATCACGGCAACGCCCCAGTGATGGGTTTGAACCATTGTGAAAGTCCTCTCGTTGCTTCTGCGTGGGTGTCGGACGGACTCTGTGGGGGGCTTTGACAGCGGGGGTATGGTGGCCCGCGTGTTCACCTGGCCGCCCCCTGTTTCGAGATTCTGCCGCCGGAGCTGCTATTGATCCAATCACATGCGGTACAGTCGCGACGCCGCATCATACGAGAATCATTTTTCTTTCGGGACCACTCCAGAGTCATGGTGTTTCGTTTTCACCATTTCGTATGAGGGAGAGAGATCACTGGCCAAACAGCCGGGTCTGCAAGCGGGCCGCCATTGAAGAGTACCTCGGGCGACTTCTGGCGAAGCTTAGGAAGTGACAATGGGGGACACCCATTGCTTGGGGCGCACCCCAGCTCGCAGCCTGTTGTGCGGTTGGGGAGGGGGGAAGGAGATGGGGCAGCGCTCGCCAGCTGAGCGTGTTGGTGGTGTCAGAGATCTACATCTCCCTCGCGGTGCTTGAGAGCATTGGGGGCTGGCTGCGACGCGCGGTCGCGCGACAGACATCGCCTCGTCACCCCATGGAGGGGGTGGATAGAGTGGAGTGGAGTGGACGCCATCACAAAGTGGTTCCCAATCGAGTGGGGGTAGAGAGGCAGCGATGACACAGACAGTGACGTGGACCGATGAAGGTCGGTTTTGATGTGCGCAGGCCGCTCAGCGGATCGCCGCAAACCGTTTCCCCTTGTTCATTTCGTCGGCCCTGCCTTATGCTTGAAACCAGAAGCCAGGGGGAGGGAGGGAGGGACGCAGGGAGTGAGGGAGAGAGTGATGGCGGAAACGTGAGGGAGGGCGACACCTTGGGCCCTGGCCCAGGTTGCCCCCATGATACCTGGGAGATCCCCACAGCCTCCAGAGCACCCCTCGCGAGGCCCAGAGGGCTCTGGGGGCCCCAGGACGGCGCGAAAGGCTGACGGCGCATTGGGCCAGGGACACCGAGGACGACGTCGACGACGTCGACGACGACGACGACGACGACGGCGGCGGCGGCGTCGGCGGCGGCGGCGGCGGCGGCCGGCGCAGCGCGCCGAGGCGCAGACCCCCGACCAGACGGCGCCCCCGGCCGCCGCCGGCGACGGCGCGCTGGGCGCGCGGCCGGACGCCTGGAGGCGCGCGCCGGCCGTCGCCCCGGCCCGCGGCGGCTGGAGGAGGGCCGCGGTTCGGGCGGGGCCAGGGCGAGGATTGCGATTGTCGGGAGAGGAAACAGCACACACAGGCACAGCTCATCGTCGGTTCCCAAGAAAAGATGGGGATCTATGGGAAGTGTGTGGGGGGGGAGACGAACACCCCAACATTATGCGAAGATAGTGGGAATCCTGTTATTTGTGTGTATTCATTTGTGTGTCCCAGGGCCCCTGCAGATTATGCTCCCCTTCTTCCTGTCGTCGTCGTCGTCGGCGTCGGCGTCGTCGTCGTCGCCGCCGTCGTCGTCGTCGTCGTCGTCGCCGTCGTCCTTGTCGCCGTCGCCGTCGCCCACCCTCCTCCTCCGCGAGCAGTCGCGGTCTCACGAGTCACACAGGGATCCAGAGTGCATCCTGGGATCCGGCCCAGCCGCCGTGCTCTCGCCAGGCCGTCCTTCTGGGCGTCGGACGGGGCTGGAACGAGGAGAAATTCGTTTCAGAGTCCAGAGCGTTCCAGAACGCTCTCAGATAAGAATAAGAACAATAATAAGAATAAGGAATTCAATCTGCAACTGCACTCCTTCGCCTGTCCGTCTTTTTGCTCGCGCTCTGCAAACAAATTCAGTACACAGCCTCTCAGAGCGTTCCGGAACGCTCTGAGAAGGCCGCGGCACCCGATCAGTACATCCTGCAGAGCCACTGGGTCTCAGACGTTTCTGATTTTTCCTCGCTCGATTTGTTCTAGTCCTGGCTTCGTCTTAGTCCGGGAGGGCCGAGGTGCGGGTCAGGCAGGGTCAAGGGACCGCTTGATATGGACCGCTTCTTAGGGCTCCAGGGACCGCTTCAGGGGCCGCTTGGCCAAGACGCTGGCATCGGCTGCTTTGGGGCTCAGGGGGGGTACATCGATCCGATCGATCCGATTCGATATCGATTCCCGCCCGCCAGATTCGATTCGATATCGATACTCCTGTGATGCGATGCGGCCTGATGCGTGGCATGGCGCAGTTGTGCATCCTGGGGTAGCCCCGGTCCGATTCGATTGCGATTCCGTGCCGATCCAGCCCTATCCGATGCACAGTTCGACTCGATCCGACTTGCCGATCCGCTGCTGACTGATCCTGGGAAAGGAGGGGACGAATCGGGTCGGACGAGAGGGGGGTTCAGGAGGGGGACACACACACAGACGCATTCACCGTCGACTCCCGGGACAGGCATGGGGAAAATCAGGAGAAGTGTGGGGGGAAGACGAAAACCCCGAACACATGGGAGCATGTCGGGAATCCGTGGGAAAAAACACACACTGTGGACAAAAAACACGTGGGAAAACACACAGACACACACAGACACACACACAGACACACACACACACAGACACACACACACACAGACACACACACACACAGACACACACAGACACACACAGACACACACACAGACACACACACAGACACACACACAGACACACACACACAGACACACACACAGACCACACACAGACACAACCACAGACACGACACAGACACACACACAGGACACACACACAGACACACACGCAGACACCACACAGACACACACAGACAACACACAGACACACACACAGACACACACACAGTGGGACACACACAGGACACAAACAGACACACCACAGACACACACGCAAGGCGCACACAAGACCCAACCACACACACACAGACACACAGACACACACACAGACACACACACAGACACACACAGACACACACACACAGACACACACAGACACACACGCAGACACACACAGACACACACAGACACACACAGACACACACAGACACACACAGACACACACAGACACACACAGACACACACAGACATACACAGACAAACACAGACACACACAGACACACACAGACACACACAGACACACACAGACACACACAGACACACACAGACACACACAGACACACACAGACACGCACAGACACGCACAGACACACACAGACACACACAGACACACACAGACACACACAGACACACACAGACACACACAGACCCACACAGACCCACACAGACCCACACAGACCCACACAGACCCACACAGACACACACAGACACACACAGACACACACAGGCACACACAGACACACACAGACACACACAGACACACACAGACACACACAGACACACACAGACACACACAGACACACACAGACACACACAGACACACACAGACACACACAGAAACACACAGACACACACAGACACACACAGACACACACAGACACACAGACACACAGACACACAAAGAGACACAGAGAGACACAGAGAGACACACAGACACACACAGACCAGACACCAACAGACACACACATCACCGACACACCCACAGGACACACACACAGACACCACACACAGGACAGCGCACACAGAGGGACCACACACGCGACACACAGACACACACACAGACAGAGACACACATACACAGAGGCACACACAGAGACACACACAGAGGATCACACCACAGAGACACACACCTCATTACCACACACAGAGACACACACAGAGACACCACACACAGACACACAACAGAGGAACACACACAGAGACAACACACAGAGAACAACACACAGAGACACGCACAGATACACCACACAGACAACACACACAGAGACACACACAGAGACACACACAGAGGCACCACAGAGGACACACACAGAGAACACACAAGACAGACACACACAGCAGACACACAAGAGGGAGTGGGAAACAGAGACACACACAGACACACACAGAGACACACACAGAGACACACACAGAGACACACACAAGATACACACACAGAGACACACACAGAGACGCACACAGAGACACACACAGAGACACACACAGAGACACACACAGAGACACACACAGAGACACACACAGAGCCACACACAGAGACACACACAGAGACACACACAGAGACACACACAGAGACACACACAGAGACACACACAGAGACACACAGAGACACACACAGAGGCACACGCAGAGACACACACAGAGGCACAGACAGAGGCACACACAGAGGCACAGACAGAGGCACACACAGTGACACGCACAGAGACACGCAGAGACACACACAGAGACACACAGAGAGACACACAGAGAGACACACAGAGAGACACACACAGAGAGACACATAGAGAGACACACAGAGAGACGCACAGAGAGACACACAGAGAGACACACAGAGAGACACACAGAGAGACACACAGAGAGACACACAGAGAGACACACAGAGAGACACAGAGAGCCAAAGAGAGACACAGAGAGCCACACAGAGCCACACAGAGCCACACAGAGCCACACAGAGCAACACAGAGCCACACAGAGACACACAGAGACACACAGAGACACACAGAGACACAGAGACACACACACAGACACACACACAGACACACACACAGACACACACACACAGACACACACACACAGACACGCACACAGACACACACACAGACACACACACAGACACACACACAGACACACACAGACACACACACAGACACATACACAGACACACACCGGCACACACCGACACACACCGACTTACACCGACACGCACAGAGACACACCGAGACACACACACAGAGACACACCGAGACACACCGAGACACACCGAGACACACCGAGACACACAGAGACACACAGAGACACACAGAGACACACAGAGACACACAGCGACACACATAGACACACAGAGACACACAGAGACACACACAGAGACACACAGAGACACACAGAGACACACAGAGACACACAGAGACACACAGAGACACACAGAGACACACAGAGACACACAGAGACACACAGAGACACACAGAGACACACAGAGACACACAGAGACACACAGAGACACACAGAGACACACAGAGACACACAGAGTCACACAGAGACACACAGAGACACACAGAGACACACAGAGACACACAGAGACACACAGAGACACGCAGAGACACACAGAGACACACAGAGACACACAGAGACACACAGAGACACACAGAGACACACAGAGACACACAGAGACACACAGAGACACACAGAGACACACAGAGACACACAGAGACACACAGAGACACACAGAGACACACAGAGACACACAGAGACACACAGAGACACACAGAGACACACAGACGCACACAGAGACACACAGAGACACACGGAACACGGAGACACACAGAGACACACAGACACGCATACAGACACACACAGACACACACCGACACACAGAGATACACACCGACACACACCGACACACACCGACACACACCGACACACACCGACACACACACAGACACACACACAGACACACACACAGACACACACACAGACACACACCGACACACACCAACACACACCCACACACACCGACACACACCGACACACAGAGACGCACAGAGACACACAGAGACACAGAGACACACAGAGACACACAGAGACACACAGAGACACACAGAGACACACACAGAGACACACAAAGACACACAGAGACACACACAGACACACAGAGACACACAGAGACACACAGAGACACACAGAGACACACAGAGACACACAGAGACACACATATACACACAGAGACACACAGAGACACACACAGACAGACAGAGACACACAGAGACACACAGAGACACACAGAGACACACAGAGACACACAGAGACACACACAGAGACACACACAGAGACACACACACACAGAGACACACACAGAGAGACACACACAGAGAGACACACACAGAGAGACACACACACACAGAGAGACACACAGAGAGCCACACACAGAGACACACACAGAGACACACACAGAGACACACACACAGAGACACACACAGAGACACACACAGAGACACACACACAGACACACACACACAGAGATATACACACAGAGAGACACACACACAGAGACACACACAGAGACACACACAGAGACACACAGAGACACACACAGAGACACACACACAGACACACACACACAGAGCCACACACAGAGACACACACAGAGACACACACAGAGACACACACAGAGACACACACAGAGACACACACAGAGACACTCACAGAGACACACACAGAGACACACACAGAGACACACACAGAGACACACACAGAGAGACAAACAGAGAGACACACAGAGAGACACACAGAGACACAGAGAGACGCACAGAGACACACAGAGACACACAGAGACACACAGAGACACACAGAACCACACAGAGACACACAGAGACACACAGAGACACACAGAGACACACAGAGACACACAGAGACACACAGAGACACACAGAGACACACAGAGACACAGAGACACACAGAGACACACGGAGACACACAGAGACACGCAGAGACACACAGAGGCACACAGAGACACACAGAGACACACAGAGACACACAGAGACACACAGAGACACACAGAGACACACAGAGACACACACAGAGACACACAGACACACAGAGACACGCAGAGACACACAGAGACACACAGAGACACACAGAGACACACGGAGACACACAGAGACACACAGAGACACACAGAGACGCACAGACACGCATACAGACACACACAGACACACACCGACACACAGAGATACACACCGACACACACCGACACACACCGACACACACCGACACACACCGACACACACACAGACACACACACAGACACACACACAGACACACACACAGACACACACCGACACACACCAACACACACCCACACACACCGACACACACCGACACACAGAGACGCACAGAGACACACAGAGACACAGAGACACACAGAGACACACAGAGACACACAGAGACACACAGAGACACACAGAGACACACACAGAGAAACACAGAGACACACAGAGACACACAGAGACACACAGAGACACACAGAGACACACACAGACACACACAGAGACACACAGAGACACACAGAGACACACAGAGACACACAGAGACACACAGAGACACACAGAGACAGACAGAGACACACAGAGACACACAGAGACACACAGAGACACACAGAGACAGACAGAGACACACACAGAGACACACACAGAGACACACACAGAGACACACACACACACAGAGACACACACAGAGAGACACACACAGAGAGACACACACACAGAGAGACACACAGAGAGCCACACACAGAGACACACACAGAGACACACACAGAGACACACACACAGAGACACACACAGAGACACACACAGGATATACACACAGGAGAGACACACACACAGACAGAGACACACACAGAGACACAACACAGAGACTCACAGAGACACACACAGAGACACACACAGAGACACACACACAGACACACACACACAGAGCCACACACAGAGACACACACAGAGACACACACAGAGACACACACAGAGACACTCACAGAGACACACACAGAGACACACACAGAGACACACACAGAGACACACACAGAGAGACAAACAGAGAGACACACAGAGAGACACACAGAGACACAGAGAGACGCACAGAGACACACAGAGACACACAGAGACACACAGAGACACACAGAACCACACAGAGACACACAGAGACACACAGAGACACACAGAGACACACAGAGACACACAGAGACACACAGAGACACACAGAGACACACAGAGACACAGAGACACACAGAGACACACGGAGACACACAGAGACACGCAGAGACACACAGAGGCACACAGAGACACACAGAGACACACAGAGACACACAGAGACACACAGAGACACACAGAGACACACAGAGACACACACAGAGACACACAGACACACAGAGACACGCAGAGACACACAGAGACACACAGAGACACACAGAGACACACGGAGACACACAGAGACACACAGAGACACACAGAGACGCACAGACACGCATACAGACACACACAGACACACACCGACACACAGAGATACACACCGACACACACCGACACACACCGACACACACCGACACACACCGACACACACACAGACACACACACAGACACACACACAGACACACACACAGACACACACCGACACACACCAACACACACCCACACACACCGACACACACCGACACACAGAGACGCACAGAGACACACAGAGACACAGAGACACACAGAGACACACAGAGACACACAGAGACACACAGAGACACACAGAGACACACTGAGACAACACAGGAGACACACAGAGACACACAGAGACCACAACACAGGAAACACTAGACACACAGAGGACCACACAGAGACACACCAGAGACACACAGAGCACACACACTGACACCACACAGACGCGCACGAGACCACACAGAGACACACTGCGACAAACAGGAGACAACACAGAGACACACAGGAGAAAGACAGGGACAGGACACACAGAGACTCACAGAGACACACCGAGAACACAGAGACGAAAGACACACACGTGACACACAACAGAGACACCACAGAGACACACACACCACAGAGGGAAAGGGGAAGAGAGACACACACAGAGAGACACACACACATGAGAGAACACAGAGAGACACACACAGAGACACACACAGAGACACACACAGAGACACACACACAGAGACACACACAGAGACACACACACAGACACACACAGAGAGTCACACACAGAGAGACACACACACACAGACACACACAGAGACACACACAGAGACACACAGAGACACACACACAGACACACGCACACAGAGCCACACACAGAGACACACACAGAGACACACACAGAGACACACACAGAGACACACAGAGACACACACAGAGGCACACGCAGAGACACACACAGAGGCACAGACAGAGAGACAAACAGAGAGACACACAGAGAGACACACAGAGACACACACTGAGAACAGAGAGACGCCACAGCACGGTATGACACACATCTAGAGACACACACAGTGGACACACAGAGACACACAGAACCACACAGAGACACACAGAAACCACACAGGACACAGACACACACAGAGACACACACAGACACACACAGACCACGCACAACCACAGACACACACACACGACACACACACAGACCCAAGACACACACAGACACACACAGAGACACACACAGAGACACACACAGAGACACACACAGAGACACACACAGAGACACACACAGAGACACACACAGAGACACACACAGAGACACACACAGAGACACACACAGAGTCACACACAGAGACACACACAGAGACACACACAGAGACACACACAGAGACACACACAGAGACACACACAGAGACACACACAGAGACACACACAGAGACACACACAGAGACACACACAGAGACACACACAGAGACACACACAGAGACACACACACAGAGACACCCACAGAGACACCCACAGAGACACACACAGAGACACACACAGAGACACACACAGAGACACACACAGAGACACACACAGAGACACACACAGAGACACACACAGAGACACACCCAGAGACACACCCAGAGACACACACAGAGACACACACAGAGACACACACAGAGACACACACAGAGACACACACAGAGACACACACAGAGACACACACAGAGACACACAGAGAGACACACAGAGAGACACACAGAGAGACACACAGAGAGACACACAGAGAGACACACAGAGAGACACACAGAGAGACACACAAAGAGACACACAGAGAGACACACAGAGAGACACACAGAGAGACACACAGAGAGACACACAGAGAGACACACAGAGAGACACACAGAGAGACACACAGAGAGACACACAGAGAGACACACAGAGAG
>CAUYUJ010005243.1:12875-22875 GCA_963575745.1 Prorocentrum cordatum
GGGTCCTGCAGGCGAGGCCAGAGAACAGCCGCTGCCGTGGCCACTGCCGCCACCAGGGACTCCCTGCCGGCGTGCGGCGGTGCCGCTCCCGCCCTTCGCCCCGTCGATTCTCACCGAGCGCGTTCCACTACTCGCGAAGTGCCCACTCGCAAACGTCGGGAAGCAAGCATGTCTTCCGCTATGCAGCGGATCGTGAACCCCCCGCGCTGGGTCCAGGGCATTTGCGAGCAGTTACTCTGCGAGTCGTGGAACGCCCTTCGCTGATGGGCGCACTTTCCACCACCACTACCATAGGTAGGACTTGGGAGAAGAGGATGGGGAGGTTCTCCTCCTCCTCCTTCTCCTCCCGAAGCAGACCCAATGCACGCCTGGGCGGTTTGGCCGTTTTTAACAAGCACGCAATGGTGGCGTCGTGGCTTTTCCAGATGATTTCGACTGTGAGGCTTTCCGATCGAATCCTTTGTGGCGCTTCCCAAAGGATTCCTGTTGTGAGGCTTATCAATTGAATCCCTTTGTGGTACTGTCCAGAGGATTCCTGCTGTGAGGCTTTCCAGTGTAGTCCCTTCGTTGTGCTTTCCAAAGGATTCCTGTTGTGAGGCTTTCTGGCGTGAGGCTTTCCAAAAGAATCCCTTCCTGGCGCTTTCCAAAAGGATTCCGAATGCGAGGCTTTCCAATGGAATCCTTCGGTAGTGTTTTCCAGAGGATTCCTGCTGTGAGGCTTTCCAATCGAATCCCTGTGTTGCGCTTTTAAAAGGATTCCTGTTGTGAGGCTTTCCAGTACAATTCCCTTCTTGTGCTTTCCACAGGATTACTGGTGCGAGGCTTTCCAATGTAATCCCTTTGCGGCGCTTTCCAAAAGGTTCCTGCTGTGAGGGTTTCTGTTGTGAGGCTTTCCAATAGAATCCCGTTGTGGCGTTTTCCGAAGGATTCCTGTTGTGAGGCCTTCCAATCGAATCCCTTCGCTGTGCTTTCCAAAGGATTCCTGTTGTGAGGCTTTCCAATGGAATCCCTTCGTTGCGCTTTCCAAATGATTCCGATTGTGGGGCTTTCCAATCGGGTCCCTTTGTGGCGGTTTCCAAAGGATTCAGATTGTAAGGCTTTCCAATGGAATCCCTTTGTGGTGCTTTCAGAGGGTTCTTGCTGTGAGGTTTTCCAATCGAATCCAATTGTCGCGCTCTCCAAAAGATTCCTGTTATCAGGCTTTCCAATACAATCCCTTTGTGGGGCTTTCCAGAGGATTCCCGCTGTGAGGCTTTCCAATAGAATCCCTCTGTGGTGCTTTCCAGAGCATTTCTGGTGTGAGGCTTTCCAATCCAATCCCTTTGTTGTGCTTTCCAGGGGATTCCTGCTGTGAGGCTTTCCAATCGAGTCCCTGTGTGGCGCTTTCCAAAGAATTCCTGTTGTAAGTCTTTTCGATCGACTCCCTTCGTTGTGCTTTCAAAAGGATTCCGATTGTGAGGCTTTCCAATGGAATCCCTTTGTGGCGCTTTCCAAAAGATTCCGATTGTGAGGCTTTCCAAAAAAAAAACAACAAACAACCAACAACACAAAGTTTCAGATAGAACGCCGTGGTCGACCGCCAAAGTCTATTCGAACGTTTTTTTTTTTGTTTTTTGTTTTTTTGGTTCTCTGATCCGTGTTCGGTATCGTTCGGCCTCCATAGAAGAATGCTTAGTGAAAACGCGCAGACCGCCCAGGCCTGCATCGGGTCTGGCGCCCCTCCTCCTCGTCATCCCACCTAAGGTAGTGGTGGTGGGAAGTCGGCCCATCATTCGCCCGTCGACGTGAGCCATCAGGGCTCCGCCCCGGCGGGCGGGCGCCCCCGCAGCGCGGGCCCCCCCCCCCCCCCGCGCCGCCGCGGCGATGAGCGGCGGCGAGGGCCTCAACGACAGGCTCCTGCGCCTGTGCTCGGGGGCTGCCAGAGGTGCCCCTGGCCCAGGGTTCAGTCGGGCCTGTCCCCCTGCAGGAGGAATATTCAAAATAGTTCATAAATAGTTTGGGGACGATTTTTCAACGATTTACGGATTATTCCCCATATCCTAAGATGGGGTTCTTGTTCCCCATATCCTAAGATGGGGTTCTTGTTGTTACTTGGACGCCTCCTACTCCTTTTCCTCCTCTTCTCCTTCTCCTCCTCCTCATTCCCAGACGGACCCACACTCAGATTTACTCATACCCAGACTTACTCAGACACAAACTTACTCATACTCAGACCTGCTCATACTCAGACCTACTCCAACTCAGAGTTACTCATGCTGAGATTCACTCATGCCCAGACTAACGAAAACTCAGACTTGTTCCCAGACTTACTCATACTCAGACCTGCTCATACTCAGACCTTTTCATTGTCTGATTTTTTCCACACACACACACAGCAGACTGTGGGGATGTCTCAGGCGGGGCGCTGGCTTCAGCCCCCCTAGGGGGAGCCGCCAGGGGTGTTTTCACGGTCCCGTCCGCGGCCGTGTTGTGGGGATGTCTCAAGCGGTTTGCTTGTTTTCTGTCCCAACATCCTTGGCTATCCGAGCAGATTGTGAGGATGTCTCAGGCGGGGCGCTGGTTTCAGCTCCCCCTGAGGGGAGCCACCAGGGGTGTTTTCACGGTCCCGTTCGCGGCCGTTTTGTGGGGATATTTCAAGCGGTTTGTTTGTTTTCTGTCCCAACACCCTTCGCTGTCGGAGCAGATTTGGAGGATGTCTCGAGCGAGGCGCTCATTTTCACACCCCAGGTGGGCCAGATTTTGAGGATGTTTCGATCGGTGGCCAGACTCGTGGGCACAGATTCTCCTCAGGATGCCACAGGAGGCTCCAACAGGCTCCAGGAGGCCCCAGGAAACCACATGAGGTCCCAGGAGGCATCAGGAGGCCACAGAAAGACTCAAGAGGCCACAGGATGTCCCAAGAGGCTCCAGGAGGCCCCAGGAAGCTCCGGGAGGCCTCAGGAAGCCTCAGGAGGCCCCAGGAGGCCAGAGGAAACGCTCGGAAGGCAACAGGAGGCCCCGAGAGGCCCCAGGAGCAGGAGGCCTCAGAAGGCAACAGGAGTGGCTCCAATCCCATGTGTTTTACGAATGCTCCTATCAATTGGGCCTCACCCGGAGCACGATTCCTTGATGCTATACATATGTTTCTATAGATTGTCCTTCTCCTGCTATATCAATAGGGCCTCTCCTGGGGCACGAGTCCTTGGTGTTTTACGTGTGTTCCTGTAGATTGCCCCCTTCTCCTGTGGCTCCAATCCGCAATGTTTCATGTACGTCTGTTGCTATAGATTGGGCCTCTCCTGGGGCACGAATCCTCCCTACGAGGTCCCAGGAGGCCCCAGGAGGCCCCAAGAGGCTCCTGGAGGCCCCAGGAAGCCCCAGTAGGTTTCAGGAGGCCCCAGGAGGCCCCAGGAGGACCCAGGCTCATGCGCAGAGACGCGCTCGTACTACTGAGGCTCATTCGCACTCCAATTCATTCTCAGTTGGATTCATGTCCAGACCGTCACAACTGAAGCCCGTTTATATTCGGAAGCTCTTGCGCCTGGACATTCACGGCGGGCAGGTCCATGCGAATAGATGCATATATGGGGAGCTCCACGCAGTGAATAATTCCCCATATCCCAAGATGGGATTCTTGCTATTCCCCATATCCTAAGATGGAGTTCTTGTTATTTCTTGGACGCCGCCGACTTCTCCTCCTTCTTCTCCTTCTCCTCCCCTCTCCTCCTCATACCCAGACTTACTCATACACAGACTGACCCGCACTCATATATACTCATACCCAGACTTACTCAGACACAAACTTACTCATACTCAGACCTACTCATACTCAGACCTACTCCTACTCAGAGTTACTCATGCTGAGACTTACTCATGTCCAGACTAACGCAAACTCAGACTTGTTCCCAGACTTACTCATACCCAGACCTGCTCGTACTCAGACCTTTTCATTGTCTGATTTTTCCCCACACAGCAGATTGTGAGGATGTCTCAGGCGGGGCGCTGGCTTCAGCCTCCCTGAAGGGGAGCCGCCAGGGGTGTTTTCACGGTCCCGTTCGCAGCAATGTTGTGGGGATGTCTCAGGCGGTTTGCTTGTTTTCTGTTCCAACATCCTGGGCTATCCGAGCAGATTGTAAGGATGTCTCAGGCGGGGCGCTGGTTTCAGCATCCCTAAGGGGGGCCGCCAGGGGTGTTTTCACGGTCCCGTTCGTGGCCGTTTTGTAGGGATGTTTCCAGCGGTTTGCTTGTTTTTTGTCCCAGCATCCTTCGCTTTCGGAGCCGATTTGGAGGATGTCTCGAGCGAGGCGCTCATTAAGGGGGGCCGCCAGGGGTGTTTTCACGGTCCCGTTCGCGGCCGTTTTGTGGGGATGTTTCGAGCGGGTTGCTTGTTTTCTGTCCCAACACCCTTCGTCTTCGGTGGAGGATGTCTCGAGCGAGGCGCCCTCACGTCCCGAAAGGGAGCAGCCGAGGGGTATTGCACGGTCCCGTTCGCGGCCGTTTTGTGGGGATGTCTCAACCGGTTTGCTTGGTTTCTGTCCCAACATCCTTCGCTGTCGGAGCAGATTTGGAGGATGTCTCGAGCGAGGCGCTCATTTTCACACCCCAGGTGGGCCAGATTTTGAGGATGTCTCGATCGGTTTGCTTGTTTTGGTGGCCAGGCTCGTGGGCGCAGATTTTTGTCAGGATGCCACAGGAGGCTCCAACAGGCTCCAGGAGGCCCCAGGAGACCATATGAGGTCCCAGGAGGCATCAGGAGGCCACAGAAGACTCAAGAGGCCACAGGATGTCCCAAGAGGCTCCAGGAGGCCCCAGGAAACTCAAGAAGGCCTCAGGAAGCAACAGGAGGCCCCAGGAGGCCACAGGAAGCGCCAGGAGGCCTCGGACGGCAACAGGAGGCCCCGAGAGGCCCCAGGAGCAGGAGGCTTCAGAAGGCAACAGGAGTGGCTCCAATCTGATGTGTTCTACGTATGCTCCTATCGATTGGGCCTCAGTTGGAGCACGATTCCTTGATGTTATACGTATGTTTCTATATATTGCCCTTCTCCTGTGTACACAATCCTACATGTTTGACTTATTCCCTACCTAGGCTCTGCCTAGAAGGGTTCTTACTCTCTATGGTAAAGGGGCCGGGCAGTGGGCCTCGCCCCGGGCGGTTCCCCCAGGATCCGTCCCGCGGTTGCCCAGTTACGTCCCCTTAGCTTAGCGTTGCTCATCTCATCTTAGCTTAGTTTACTTCATCTTGGCTTAGCTTAGCTTAATCTTAGCTCAGGTTTATCTTACCTTAGCTTCATCTTAGCTTATTTCCATCTTAGCTTAGCTTAGCTTCATCTTAGCTTACCTTCAGCTTAGCTTCGCTGAGCTTTAGCATAGCAGAGCACAGCATATCATAACATAGCGTCGCATAGCATAGCGCAGCACAGCATATCATAGCATAACCCAGCATAGCAAAGCATATCATATCATAGCGCAGCACAACACAGCACAGCATAGCACAGCGCAACATAGCATATCATAGCATAGCAGCAAACGCAACAGCAACATCAAAGGCAAGACAATGCAAACCAAACACAACACCAATGCGAAGTTGTAGATGTAGATGTAGATGAAGGTGTAGGTGTAGATGTAGATGTAGATGTAGGTTTAGATGTAGGTGTAGCTGTAGATGTAGATGTGAGTCTCGCTGTTGATGTTGATGTAGATGTAGATGCAGGTGTAGATGTTAATGTAGCTGTCGGTCTAGATGTAGATGTTGCTTTCCTAGATGCTCCAATTCCTAAATAGGGTCGCACTGGGATAATGTTTCTATGTATCGGGCTTCTCCTGGGGCACGAGTCCTTGGTGTTTTACGTGTGTTCCTGTAGATTGCCCTTCTCCTGTGGCTCTAATCCGGAATGTTTTATGTACGTCTGTTGCTATAGATTGGGCCTCTCCTGGGGCACGAAACCTCCCTAGGAGGTCCCAGGAGGCCCCAAGAGGCTCCTAGAGACCCCAGGAAGCCCGAGTAGATTTCAGGAGGCCCCAGGAGGCCCCAGGCTCATGCGCAGAGACGCGCTCGTACTACTGAGGCTCATTCGCACTCCAATTCATTCTCAATTAGATTCATGTCCAGACCGTCACAACTGAAGCCCGTTTATATTCGAAAGCTCTTGCGCCTTGCTGGACAGGTCCATGCGAATAGATGCACATATGGGGAGCTCCACGCAGTGAATCGTTTCGTTCAGAGCTTTTTTTATGTAGTTGGCCTGTTCTTCATTTTGCGTCCTAACTTTGCCTGTAGGAAGACATTCCCGACCTAAGTCCATGGGTGCCCCCCCCGCTTTTCGCTCGACCTTTGAGCCGCGGGGGGGCCCTCTGGGCCTCGCGAGGGGTGCGCTGGAGGGTCCCGGGGGGGGGCACTCCCCGGCCATGGGGCGCTTCTGGCGGCACCCGGTGTACGAGCCCCTGGTGGAGAGGACCCGATGATCCTGAGAACGTGAGTTAGCCCAAGCGTGTGTTCACCCCGTTCGGTTCCGCCGATAGCGCGCAGCTTGTGTCGGCCCTCGTGGTGCCTCCTCCGTCGTATTGAGGGGCCTCGGTGGACAAACGCACGTTGGCGCTGACACTCGGCTACACGTAAGAGTGACCTTTCGCCGGAGTGACCTTTGGTGCGCGCTCACTGGGGTCCCCCGATCGCCGCGCTCGTTGCGATATTTGCGTCTTGCGCGCTTGTGTTTGGCCTCCTCGTGCCCCCAAAAAAACCGCGCACCAAAGGTCACTCTTACCCAGGGTCACTCTTACGTGCAGCCGAGACACGTTCTGAGGAGCATCGAAGGACGGTCGAGGCCTGCGGCCGTGGCGAGTGGCCCGCCAACGCCGCGGTCGGCCGCGGCTTCCGCCGCGCCGAGGGCGGGCGCCTGGAGCCCGCGCGCTTCGACGACGGCCAGGGGCCCGTCGGGGTGACCGCCGTCTGCCCGGAGCTCGTGAGGACCAGGAGGGAAAGAAACACACAGACACAATTAATCGTCGATTGCCCAGAAAATATGGGAAAATATGGGAAGTGGGGGGGAAGACAGAAACCCAGAAAATATGGGAAAATATGGGGAACCTGTTTATTTGTGTGTATTTATTTGTGTGTCCTGGGGCCCCTTCAGAGGACCGCGGCCGCGGCGCGGGCCGCCGTCTTCGAGCCCCTCTCGGGGAGCGGAACAGTGGCATGCAGTGGAGGCCCATGCCAGGCCTCAACTGCAGACACAAAAATTCGGAGGTCCGTGCGGGCTTCTCGGATCGGCGCCGGGGTCCCCTGGCGGCGCCTCGGGCGCCGCCCCCTGGCCCGCCCCGCGCTTCCAGGGAGGGGGGTGCGGCTCCGATCCGAGCAGTCCATGCGGGCCTCCGAGTCTTCGTGTTGATGCCACTGTGTGTTCCCCTGCCTTCGTACGCCGCCTGGACGCGGCGCTCGCGGTGCATGGCGCCGGGCCGCTGTCTGTCTGGTGGGCCCCCGACCGCGCGCTCCACTTCACGATCTTCCAGTTCACGGAGCACCCGTGCCTCATGGCAGAGGACTTCTGTCTCCGCCTTTCCGCGTCTTCGTCCTCCTCCACCCTTGAGCCCACCTCCGCCTCGCATCCCCGTTTCCCCCCCTCCCCCCGTCTCTCCCATCTCTTTTCGCCCCGCCGTCCCCGTCTGGTGCCCCGCTGCCATGGGAGTGCTGGACTCGAACCTCCCCTCCTGATCCCCCTCCTCCCTCCTCCCTCCCTCATCCTGCTCGCCCCCCCCACTCTCCCCCCCCTCACTTTCACCCTCTCTCCTCCCTCCTTCCTGCCTCCTCCTCCACCCTCCGATCCATCTCCTCCTCCCCGTTCTCCCCCTTCGCTCCTTCTCCTCCTCCAATCTTACTTTCAGGCCGTTTTAGTGCAGCCAGATATTCTCGTTATACAAGAGAGAGAGAGAGAAAAAAAATGTGTGTGTGTGTGTCAATAATTGTTCGAGCGAAGGATCTATACATACGCAAGTGTGTTTGCCGCAAGGCAGGTGGGACGAGGGAGGGGATCTTGTGAGGTCACGAAGAGTGGTGCGACGACATGGGCGGGAAAGCGCACGTGCACGCACCCACTGGGCCGCGAGACCTCTGAGAGGTGCGCCGAAATGGACGTGCGGACGTCCTGGGCCGGGGTGGGAGAGGGATGGGGGAGGAGGAGGGAGGACCCGGGGCGCTCCCTCTTCAAAACGAAGACCTAACACCACAGGAGTGTTTGGTTTGGAAAACAGCAAACCATGGACCAGACCACGAAGCCCACGTCCGTATTCCAAGGCGACGCAACATGCTCAGAACAACGCAGCTGAGAGCAGTGTACCAGAGAAGCGTTTGGTACACCTGCTTCCCCTCCATTGTGCTGGGCCCGTCGGTGTCTCCATCCTACTCTATCCCGTTCCTCCCCTCCCCGCGAGTTCCCGCAGTGCCAGAGATAGAGAGAGAGAGAGAGAGAGCACAGCATCGAAACTTTCCCTTGAACTTTCCCTTGAGCTCGGGTCCTTGCCGGCCTTGGGCAGGGCAAGGGGCTTCTCGTTCATGTTGCTTTGAGGGTCTCTAGGGCACCCTTCCTTCAATAATCGAGAACCCTGAATGCTGCGCACAGTCGACGCCGCGCAACCCTCACGGAAGGTCTCGAACCCATCCATTGCACTTGGGCGCGTGAGACTTCGCAGCAACCTTGGGGATCCCAGGGCAGGGGAGCCGGTTTGGACCTCGCCCGATCCTCATATACCATGCAGAAGAAATCGTTACCCTCTTTACCTTACTCGCATGTGCACACGGCGATACATTTGACATCGAATGGTCTTCGGCCCATCCCGCCATCGTGTTTGGGTTGTGGGCAATGGGCCTCTAGGATGTGCGTTGGGATGTCGTGGGTGGCCTCTCGGGAGCCTCTCGGGAGCCTCTCGGAGGCCGCTTGGAGGCCTCTTGGGGGCCGTGTTGGGGCCCCTTCGGGCGACTTGGGGGCGTTTTGGGGGTCTCTTGGGGGCCTCTGGCCGCCTCCTTGTTGCCTCCTGGGGCGGAAGACTCGGATTCCGTTCGTGTTCTCCCGCTTGGGCCCGATTCGGGGCTGACTTTGGGCCCTCTTGGGCCGTCCTGGGCGCCTCTGTGGCCGTCTTCGGGCCATCTTGGGTCGTCTGGGGGCCCTCTCGGGGATCTCTTGGGCCGTCTTGGGGTGGTCTTGGGGGCTTCTTGGGCAGTCTTGGAGCGTTGGAAGGCTCTCCGGGCTCTCTTTGGGCGGGTCGGAGGTTTCCTGGGCCCTCTTGGGGTCATCTTGGGCGTCTTGGACCACTCGTGCGGCGACTCGGAGCCCTCCCTGGACTGCCTTGGGCGGCCTCTCGGGGCCTTCTGGGCCCGTCTTGGGGGCCCTCCTGGGCCCGAGAAGGTCAATGCAACAGGACGCGGGGGCCCCCGGGGGGCACGCGGCGCGCCCCGGAGACTGGGCCATGTGGGTCGGGGCACCCGAAAGAATCCTCGGTGGTCTGGGATTGAGGCTTCGGGGACTCGGCCAGTAACCTGCGGACACTCCAACTCGTGCCTCGAGGGCACGGTGGCGGATGTATGCTCCAGATTTCGCAAGAAAGGGAGGGGGGTCTCATTTCGGGGAGGGGTCTCTTCCAGGCTCTCTTGGAGGGCCTGGGGGGCCTGGGGACGATGTTTTGGAGGGTTCTCCCACGGGGTAGGTCTGAAATGGCTTGTCTTGGAGGGTCCAGACCCCCTCCCTTTTATTACGAGATTTGGAGTACATGTTCATGCATATATGCACGTACACCGATGCGGCGCCACAGCGCCGGCGGTCCACGAGGCCCCCAAGACGGCGCCAGAGGGCCACAGCAGTGCGCCCGGCGCGGTCCCAGAGGGAGCACACGCACCGACAGTTCGAGCCTTCCGCCCCAAGAGGCCCCAGGAGGCTCCACAGCACCGCCCGAGGCCTCCAGGGCGCCCCAAGAGGCCCCAACATGAGTTCCATACAAAAATCCCAAGAGGCCCCCCACAGATCTTGAAGAGCCT
>CAUYUJ010005243.1:27875-32637 GCA_963575745.1 Prorocentrum cordatum
TGCCTCCCGTCGGGGGTGGACAGAACCCCCAACAGTGACACGTCGATTAGTGAATTGTCCGTTTTCGGTTCTCGAGAGGGCGCCGTGGCCGTTATTTTCCAGGCTTGCGCCCGCCAGGTTTGGGCCTCAGGTCGTTTTCACTAAACCACGTTTTGCTAAAGGGAGGTCTGTCCATCCCCGATCCCGAGCGCCATCGGGACTCTGCATCCACGAGAGCCCGAGAAGCGTCCAGGACGGCGCGCGTCCACGTCGTCCAGGACGTTCGGGGTTGGACAGACCTCCTACCCTGACACGTCGATTAAGGAATTGGCCGTTTTCGGTTCGCGAGAGGGCGTCGCGGCCGTCATTTTTGCGGGTCCAGGTCCGTCGGTTTCGGTCCCAGGCCGTTTTCACTAAGGACTAAGGGGAGGTCTACTAAAGGGAGGTTGGTCTACTAAAGGGAGGTTTGTCCACCGCCGAGACGTGCTCCGGCATGCCCCGGGGAAGATCGGAGGTCTTTCGGCCAACATGCCTCCGAGAGGCTGCGGGAGACCGGTGGAGGATTACTACCCATGGAAGGGGCCATGAGGTCTGGGCACGTGGGGGCTGGTTTTCAAGATGTCGAACCCCTGACTGTCTCGGTGGTAGGAGTCCGGTCGGAAGAGAGGGGTGTTTGGGCACACGCCTAGGTCTACCTAAAACCTACCCCTAGGTATGCCTGCCCTAGGCCTACCCCTAGGGCCTACTTCCAGGCATCCCCTAGGCGTACTTAACTCCTAGGGCCTACCCCTAGGCCTACCCCTAGGCCTACCCCTAGGCCCTCTCCCTAGGCCTGGGCCTAGGCTACCCCTAGACCTCTAGGGCCTAATCAGAGAATGGATAGATTCGGTTTGCGTTCGGGATTCGGTTTTCTGTTTTGTATGGGGCCAAGGGGGCCAGGCGGACAGCGACGATGACGACGACGAGGGCGACAAGGACGAAGCGGAGGAGGAAGACGACGACGACGAGGGGGCGGAGGGCCAGCACCCCTATCCGTCCCATCGGCCCAAGCCAAGAGCAAGGGAATAAGGAAGAAACGCTTCGGAGTCACATTGGAGCCATAGTGACACCATCTTGGGGTCAACTAGGGTTTAAAGGGTTCATCTTGGGGCAATCTCGAACACATCTCGGGCTCATGGTGTCGTCCCAGGGCCACCTCGGAGTAACATCGGGGTCACGTGGTAGCCTTAGTTCAGTCGGAAGATAATGGGTTCGTCTCGGTGTTCTCTTGGGGCCGCAGGGTCGCTCTGGGGCATATTGGGGCCATTGCTTAGCAGGGGTGGGCATCTTGGGGCGACAGGGGTAAAACCTTTTGGGCCCATCTTGGAATCATATTTCCGAGAGAGCTCGTTCTGTGGTCGCTTGGAGGGGGGGTTTGGAACCCGACCCTCCCGAGGGGGGGGGGGTTCGAACCCCCCTCCCCTCCCCTACTTCTCCTCTCTCCCTCTCCTCGGCTGGCGGCGGCGGCGGGGACCACGATTTCCTTTTCTGGGCTGGCGCCGGCGCCTGCGGCGGCGGGCGGCGGCGGCAAGGAGCGTCGACGAGGGCGACGGTGGTGGTGGTGGTGGTGGTGGTGGGTTGTGGTGGTTGCGGTGGTGGTGGTGGCGGTGGTAGTGGTTGTGGTGGTGGTGGTGTGGTGGTTTGTAGTGGTGGTGGTGGTGGTTGTGGTGCTGGGTGGTGGTGGTGGTGGTGGTGGTGGTGGTGGTGGTGTGGTGGTGGTGTTGGTGGTCTGTGGTGGTGGTGGTGGTGGGTTATGGTGGTGGTGGTGGTTTGGTGGTGGTGTGGCGGAGGTTTGTGGTGGTGGTGGTGGGTTATGGTGGTGGTGGTGGTTGTGGTGGTTGGTGGTGGTGGTGGTGTGGTGCTGGTGTGGTGGTGGTTTGTGAAAGCGGTGGTGGTGGTGGTGGTGGTTGTTTGGTGGTAGTGGTGGTGGTTGTTTGGTGGTGGTGCGGTGGTGGCTTTTGTTGGTGGTGGTGGTGGGTTGTGGTATTGGTGGTGGTTTGTGGAGGTGGTGCTGGTGGTGTGGTGGTGGCGGTTGTGGTGGTGTTTTTGTTTGTTGTGGTTTGTGGTGGTGGTGGTGGGTTGTGCTGCTGGTAGTGGTGGTGGTTGTGGCGGTGGTGGTGGTGTCGTTGTAGATTGTGGTGGTGGTAGTGGTGGTGGGTTTTTGTAGTCGTGGTGATGGTGAGTTGTGGTGGTGGTGGTTGTGGTGGTGGTGGTGGTAGTGGTGGTGGTGGTGGTTGTGTGGTGGGTTGGTGGTGGTGGTGGTGCGTTGAGGCGGTGGTTGTGGTGGGTGGTAGTGGTGGTGGCGGTGGCGGTAGTGGTGGTTATCGTCGCTGCGTCCCCGCCTTCGCCGCCAGCGCTGGCGCCGGCGCCAGGGGGGGGGAGGGGTTTGAACCCCCCCACTCGGCGCCAGGGGGGGGGTTCAAGCCCCCCCCCTTCCCTTGGGGGCTGCCTCTGGTCATCGTCGCTGCGTCCCCGCCGTCGGCGCTGCTGGCGGCCGCCGGCGCCGGTGCTGACGGGGGGGGCCGTTTCAAACCCCTCCCCCCTTCCTTGGGAGGGGTGGGTGGGCGGGGGGGGTTCGGGAGGAGAGGGGTTTTGGGGGGGGGAGTCCCCTTGTTTTTGATCGACGGCTCCTACTGTTTGGGGGGGGCCCACCCCCCAGTTCGAAACGCGCCGCCGAATTTTCCCAAGGCAAGCGCCCGTGAAACGCGTTCTCTCATATTTCTGTTGCTGCCCCTCGTTGCTGTTACTACAGATGCTGCTGTTGCTGCTGGCGTTGATGCTGCTGCTGTTGCCTGGGCTGCCAGTGGTGCTGATGCTGGTGCTGTGTTAAATTACGGGCCCTCTTGGAGCCATCGCGGGGCCCTCCTGGGGCCCTCCTGGGCCTCTTGGGACCTTGCGGGGGCCCTCTGAAGGCCCTCGAGAGGCTTCCGAGAGGGCCAAGAATTTAGTACACACACGCATTTAACACAGACCGCTTCCTTATTGGGGAGCGTCTTGTGTTAAAATTGTGTGTGTGTGTGAAGATGTTGGGGCCTCTTGAAGCCATCTTGGGGACCTTGGGGGCCTTCCTGGGCCCATTTGGGGCCCTGCGGGAGCATTCGGATGGCCCTAACAGGCCTCCAGGAGGGCGAATAATTCATTGTAGATTCAAGACAAACAGCCTCCTTATCGGAGAGCGTCTTGTTTTCAGTTGGTGTTGAATTTCGGGTTTTCTTAGAAAGCCCGAAAAAGGCCCACCAGAGACTCAAGAAGGCGACCAACGATTTGTTTTGTAGCTTTCACGCGGAGGTGTCAGCATGTTTCCGTCATTTGTACAACTTTTTCCTCTTGCGGGGATCGGCTTGAGGTTCGGAGGGCCTTCGGGAGGGTTCCAAACTCAGGTCTCCAAAGCCGTCGCGTGAACTTCGAGTGTGATTGCGCTGCTCCATGAAAGCTCCGAGACGGCCCCAGAGCGCTCCAAGACGCTCATCATGGTTTCAAAACGGCCAAAGAAACCCTGCAGACGCCCCCGCGGGGCTTCAATAGGACCCCCCCAGGAGCTGCACGAGGCCGAAGCCAGAGTTGTTAAATTGTTTATGATGGATTTTAGCATTCTCGCTTTTACTGGGCTCCAGCGTTCCAAGACGGCCCAAGAGGCCACAAGGATCACCCCAAGACGACCCACGAGGGCACCAACACGACCCATGAGGCCCACAATGCGGCCCAAGAGGCTCCCAGGACGACCTCAAGAGGGGACCCAGGGGGCCACCGGAACTCACGTTGCGAGATTTTGTCCATCTGGATCGCCTTTTGTGAAGCGGCGTGGGTGCATGCGGAGACCCTTCGCAAGTAGACGCGGCGCCGGGGTCACCATGTATCCGAACATTATACGAATTCGCACATTTCTGGGACGATCGCGGAGCCTCTTGGGAGCTCTTTTGAGGGCCTTTTGCGGGCCTGCTAGGGGTTTCCTGGGGCCTGATAAGGGCCTCTTGAGCGCCTCTTGAGGAATGTCGAGACTTCTTTGGGGATTCTTAGGGCGTCTTGGGGGGCCCTTTGGGGGCCTCTTGGGAGCCTGCTGGGGCCCCAAGAGGGCCGAGAAGACTCCAACAGGGTCCCGAAAAGTCTCCGGGTCACCCGGAGATGCTGCAGCACCATTCCCGGATGACCCGGGGATTTCTCGGGGCCCTCTTGGAGCTTTCTTGGGGGGGTCCAAAACGACGGGGGGGAGGGCGGGAGAAGGGGGGATGGACCTCCTGGAATGCGGACGCGGAGGAGGGGGCGAATTTTGGGGGCCTGATGGTGGCCTCTCGGGCGCCTCTTGAGATCTGTCGGGATTTCTTGGGGACCTCTCAAGGCCTCCTGGGGGTCCTGTGGAACCCTTGGGGCGTGTACTCGAAGGTGTCTTGGGACCCTTCCGAAGGCCTAGAAGCGATGTTGTTGTTGTTGCTGCTGCTGTTGTTGTAGTTGGTGTAGTTGTTCTGGCAGTAGTAGTAGTAGTAGTAGTAGTAGTAGTAGTAGTAGTAGTAGTTAGTAGTAGTAGTTAGTAGTTAGTAGTTAGTAGTTAGTAGTTAGTAGTTAGTAGTTAGTAGTTAGTAGTAGTAGTAGTAGTAGTAGTAGTAGTAGTAGTAGTAGTAGTAGTAGTAGTAGTAGTAGTAGTAGTAGTGGTAGTAGTAGTAGTAGTAGTCGAAGTAGTAGTAGTCGAAGTAGTAGTAGTATTGTAGTAGTAGTAGTAGTAGTAGTAGTAGTAGTAGTAGTAGTAGTA
>CAUYUJ010005243.1:32737-45237 GCA_963575745.1 Prorocentrum cordatum
CAATGCAAGGCAATGCAAGGCAATGCAAGGCAATGCAAGGCAATGCAAGGAAATGCAAGGCAATGCAAGGCAATGCAAGGCAATGCACGGCAATGCAAGGCAATGCAAGGCAATGCAATGCAAGGCAAGGCAAGGCGAGGCGAGGCAAGGCAAGGTAAGCCAACGCAAGGCAATGCAAGGCAATGCAGGGCAATGCAAGGCAATGCGAGGCAATGCAAGGCAATGCAAGGCAATGCAAGGCAATGCAAGGCAATGCAAGACAATGCAAGACAAGGCAAGACAAGGCAAGACAAGGCAAAACAATGCAAGACAATGCAAGACAATGCAAGACAGTGCAATAAAATGCAAGACAATGCAAGACAATGCAAGACAAGGCAAGACAAGGCAAGACAAGGCAAGACAAGGCAAGACGAGGCAATGCAAGGCAATGCAAGGCAATGCAAGGCAATGCAAGGCAATGCAAGGCAATGCAAGGCAATGCAAGGCAATGCAAGGCAATGCAAGGCAATGCAAGTCAATGCAAGGCAATGCAAGGCAATGCAAGGCAATGCAAGGCAATGCAAGGCAATGCAAGGCAATGCAAGGCAATGCACGGCAATGCACGGCAATGCACGGCAATGCACGGCAATGCACGGCAATGCACGGCAATGCACGGCAATGCACGGCAATGCACGGCAATGCACGGCAATGCACGACAACGCACGACAACGCACGACAACGCACGACAATGCACGACAATGCACGACAATGCACGACAATGCACGACAATGCACGACAATGCACGACAATGCACGACAATGCACGACAATGCACGACAATGCACGACAATGCACGACAATGCACGACAATGCACGACAATGCACGACAATGCACGACAATGCACGACAATGCACGACAATGCACGACAATGCACGACAATGCACGACAATGCACGACAATGCACGACAATGCACGACAATGCACGACAATGCACGACAATGCACGACAATGCACGACACTGCACGACACTGCACGACAGTGCACGACAATGCACGACAATGCACGACAATGCACGACAACGCACGACAATGCACGACAATGCACGACAATGCACGACAATGCACGACAATGCAAGACAATGCAAGCACAATGCAAGACAAGCAAGACAATGCAAGACAATGCAAGACAATGCAAGACAATGCAAGACAATGCAAGACAATGCAAGACAATGCAATGCAATGCAAGACAATGCAAGCACAATGCAAGAATGCAAGACATGCATGCAAGACAATGCAAGACAATGCAAGACAATGCAAGACAATGCAAGACAATCCAAGACAATGCAACAGACAATGCAAGACAATGCAAGACAATGCAAGACAATGCAAGACAATGCAAGACAATGCAAGACAATGCAAGACAATGCAAGACAATGCAAGACAATGCAAGACAATGCAAGACAATGCAAGACAATGCAAGACACTGCAAGACACTGCAATGCAAGACAATGCAAGACAAGACAGTGCAAGACAGTGCAAGACACTGCAAGACAAATGCAATGCAAGAATGCAAGACAATGCAAGACAATGCAAGGTGCAAATGCACAATGCAAGACAATGCAAGGCAATGCAAGGCAATGCAAGGCAATGCAAGGCAATGCAAGGCAATGCAAGGCAAATGCAAGGCAATGCAAGGCAATGCAAGGCAATGCAATGCAAGGCAATGCAAGGCAATGCAATGCAAGGCAATGCAAGGCAATGCAAGGCAATGCAAGGCAATGCAAGGCAATGCAAGGCAATGCAAGGCAATGCAAGGCAATGCAAGGCAATGCAAGGCAATGCAAGACAATGCAAGACAATGCAACAATGCACAATGCACAATGCAAGACAATGCAAGACAATGCAAGACAATGCAAGACAATGCAAGACAATGCAAGACAATGCAAGACAATGCAAGACAATGCAAGACAATGCAAGACAATGCAAGACAATGCAAGACAATGCAAGACAATGCAAGACAATGCAAGACAATGCAAGACAATGCAAGACAATGCAAGACAATGCAAGACAATGCAAGACAATGCAAGACAATGCAAGACAATGCAAGACAATGCAAGACAATGCAAGACAATGCAAGACAATGCAAGACAATGCAAGACAATGCAAGACAATGCAAGACAATGGGGCCTCCCGGAGCCTCTTGTGGTCTCCTGGAGCATCCCGGAGCATCCTGAAGCCTCCTGTGGTCTCCTGTGGCCTACTGGAGCCGCGTGGCCCCTTGGAGCTTCCTGTCGCCTCCTGAAGCCTCCTGGGGCTGCCTGGGGCCTCCTGGAGCCTGCTGGAGCCTCCTGTGGCCTCCTGTGGAGGATCCGTGCCAACGAGTGGCCAGCGAAACAGGCAAAGCGCCCAGGACATCCTTGCAATCTGGGCTCCCTGGGGTGTGCGGAAACCAGCGCCTCGCCCGAGACATCCTTTAAGTCTGTTCCGAAGGCGGAGGATTTTGAGGGCGCAAACAGACAAACCGATCGAGACCTCCCCGCAACCTGGGCGCGACCGGTGGAGTGAGATACCCCCTGACGGCCCCCTTGGGTGTTCGAAAGCCAGCGCCACGCTTGAGACAGTATCAACATCTGCTCCGACAGCGGAGAATGCTGGGAGCACAAACAGGAAAACCGCTGGACACATCGCTGTAATCTGGGCGCGAGCGGAGGAGTGAGATACCCCCTGGCGGCCCCCCATTTGGGTGTTCTGAAACCAGCACCTTGCCCGAGACATCCTCAAATTCTTTACGCTTCGCGTATCCCCACCAGCCCATCTCACAGCAGCAACTCTTGCGAAGCATGCCGACAGTCGTGTTTTTCAGGCGTGTGTCCGCTTGGCCCCGCATATCTCCCCTGTTCCTCCTTCCTCCCGCCTCCTTGTACATCCTCCTTGTGGGGGGAGCGGGAGAAGGACGAGGCGGAGGAGGAGGGAGAGAAAGCGCTCCTCGTGATTTGAGTCGTTTGGGGTTTCTCGTCCTGGTGTGAGTCGTTCGGGCCCTTCTTCCTGGTGTGAGTCGTTCGGGCTCTTCGTGGTGTGAGTCGTTCGGGCTCTTCGTCCTGGTGTGAGTCGTTCGGGCTTCTCGTGGTGTGAGTTGTTCGGGCCCCTCATCCTGGTGTGAGTCGTTCGGGCCCCTCCTCCTGGTGTGACTCGTTCGGGCTCCTCGTGGTGTGAGTCGTTCGGGGCCCGCGTCGTGGTGTGAGTCGTTCGGGCTCCTCGTGGTGTGAGTCGTTCGGGCGCCTCGTCCTGGTGTGAGTCGTTCGGGCCCCTCCTTGTGGTGTGAGTCGTTCGGGCTCTTCGTGGTGTGAGTCGTTCGGGCCCCTCGTCCTGGTGTGAGTCGTTCGGGCTCCTCGTGGGGCCTCTTGGGGGCCTCTTGGAGCCTCTTGGGGCCTCTTGGGGGCCTCTTGGGGCCTCTTGGGGCCTCTTGCGGGCCTCTTGGGGGCCTCTTGGGGGCCTCTTGGGGCCTCTTGGGAGCCTCTTGCGGGCCTTTTGGAGGCCTCTTGGGAGCCTCCTGGGGGCCTCTTGGGGCCATCTTGGGGCCTCTTGCGATCTCCTCAGAAGCGCAAATGAGCGCTGCCCCCTGAGAAGGACAAAATGAGCCCAAAACCTTCGTAAAATCAATGATTTTGCTATGAAGGAAGAGGAGCGCGGCCCCATGAGAAGGCCAAAATGGGGCCAACACCGTAGTAAAATCAATGATTTTTGCTTCAAAGACGAGCAGAGGGGCCAAACTCGGCCCCCCCGTCGGGGCCAGAATCCTCGTGAGGGTCGTCGTTTTTTGGCCCTCCCAGGAGTCGAAAAAGACCCCCCTGACTACGCTCGGGACTCCCTCTCCAGGTCCAGGGGGAGGGGGTAGGGGGAGGGGTAAACCCTTCCCCGAAGGGGAAGAAGGGGGGTTGAGGAAAGAGAGAGCTCCCTAAACCACTCACGCCCAAAGGGCTGGTGGGATTCTGCTCCGCCACCATCATCACCCAACCACCACCCATCACCATCACCATCACCATCACCATCTCCATCACCATCACCATCACCATCACTATCATCACCATCATCATCATCATCATCATCATCATCATCATCATCATCATCATCATCATCATCATCACCATCATCATCGTCATCATCATCATCATCATCATCATCATCATCATCATCATCATCATCTCATATCCTGAATCCGAACCTCATCATCACCATCATCGTCATCTTCACCATCATCATCATCCTCGTCATCGCCGTCATCATCATCATCATTATTGTCATCACCATTTTCATCATCAGCATAATCATAGTCGTGGCCATCGTCATCACCATCGCCATCAGCATCATCATCACCATCAGCATCACCATCATTATCATCATCATCATCATCATCATCATCATCATCATCATCATTGTCGGCATCATCAGCATCATCACCATTATGCTGATGATCAGCATCACCATCACCATCAACAACAGCATCATTACCATCATCACCATCACCATCACCATCACCATCACCATCATCATCATCATCATCACCATCACCATCACCATCATCATCATCGTCATCATCATCATCATCATCACCAGCGCCTCGCTCGAGACATCCTCAAACACGTACTCCGCCATCATCGTCATCGTCATCATCGTCATCATCATAATCATCATCATCATCATCATCATCATCACCATCATCATCGTCATAAACATCATCATCACGGAGCGAGCGTGATCCACCGCCGCTTTACTGTGGACAATTTCCCCCCTCTTCCTGCGGAACCTGGGAGCCCCCCCCCTTCGAAATCCCTCCCCGGCCCTGCTGGAACACGCACCCCTTTCCCCCGGTAACCCCCCCCCTAGCCTCTCCCCCCCCCCTCCGGAAAACCGGGGGGGGTCACTATACCAGTTCGAACCCCCCCCTCCCTCCCCCTTCAGAAAACCGGTGGAGTCACTTCCGGTTCGACCCCCCCCCCTTCGCCGCCGGCAAATGATTCCCGCTCCTCGGGACAGTGGGACAGCGGGAAACCGAGGGGAGTCACTACTGGTTCGACCCCCCCCTCTGGACAACGGGGGGTGGTTGTTACCGGTTCGAACCCCCCTCCAGAAAACTGGGGTGGTCACTACCAGTTCGAACCCCCCCCCTCACAGCCCGCAAACGACTCCCGAACAGGTCCGCACCACATCCCCCACCGCTGTCCACCGTCCGCACCACCATTGTCACCACTTTTCCCACCACCGTCCCCACTGTCTGTCCCCACCAGTGCCCCCACCACTGTCGCACCGTCCCCTTTGTCCCCACCACTGTTCCCACCACGGCCCCACTCTCTCTACTTTCCCCACGGTCCCCATGCACCACTGTCCCACTGTCTCCACTGTCCCACTGTCGCCGCCGCTGTCCCACTGAGCTGTCCCACTGTTCGCTCACCACTGTCCCCACCACTGTCCCCACTGTACCCCTGTCCCACGACCGTCTTCACCACCACCGCCCTCACCACTGTCCCAACCACTACCGTCTCCACCACTGTCCCACTGTCCCCACTGTCCCCACCACTGTCCCAGTCCCCACACCACTGTCCCCACCACCACCGTCCCCACCACTGTCCCACTGTCGCCACCACTGTCCAAGTGTCCCCACTGTTCCCATCATTGTCCCCGCTGTCCTCACAGTGCCCCCAGCAGTGTCTCACCGTCCCCACTGTCCCCTGCATTGTCCCACCACGGTCCCACTCTCCCCATTGTCCCCACTGTCCCCACCAGTGTCCCACTGTCCCCACTGTTCCCGCAACTGTCCCACTGTCCCCACTGTCCCCGCCGCTGTCCCACTGTGCTGTCCCAATGTCCCCACTGTCCCACTGTCTCCACTGTCCCCACTACTCTCCCCAATCTACCACTCCCACCACCGTCCTCACCACTGCCTTCACCACTGTCCCCACCACTGCCGTCTCCAAGACTGTCCCAATGTCCCCACTGTCTTCACCACTGTCCCGCTGTCCCCTCACCACTGTCCCCACCACCACCGTCCCGTCCACTGTCCCACTGTCCCCGCCACTGTCCCACTGTCCCCACATCACTATCCCCACCACAACCGTCTCCACCACTGTCCCACTGTCCCCACCACTGTCCCCCTGTCCCGAGGAGCGAGAATCGTTTGCCGGCGGCGAGGGGGGGGGGTTCGAACCGGTAGTGACTCCCCCCCTTTTTCATAATGGACTGGGGGGGGTGAGGGGAGGGGGCTCGAACCAGTAGTGACCCCCCCCTGGTTTTCGAGGAGGACGGGTTGGGAACCCCCAGTGCCCCCCCCCCACCCCCGGTTTTCCGCCAGCAGCGGTAGACCACGCTCTTTCTCATCATTATTACAGTGGTCATCATCATCATCATCATCATCATCATCATCATCATCATCATCATCATCATCATCATCATCATCATCATCATCATCATCATCATCATCATCATATCATTATCATCATCATCATCATCATCATCATCATCATCATCAGCATCAGCATCAGCATCAGCATCAGCATCAGCATCAGCATCAGCATCATCATCAGCATCACATCATCATCATCATCATCAGTATCAGCATTATCATCATCAGCATCAGCAGCAGCATCAGCATCAGCATCACCATCATCATTATCATCAACATCATCATTTTCAGCATCATCATCAGCATCATCATCATCATCAGCATCATCATCAGCATCATCATCATCATCATCATCACCACCATCATCATCATCACCATCATCATCATTATCATCATAATCACCATCACCATCATCATCATCATCATCATCATCAGCAGCAGCATCATCATCATCAGCAGCAGCATTATCATCATCATCATCAACATCATCGTCAGGAATGTGGGTACCACGGGGTTGCTGTCCTCGCATGTGAGTGTCGTGGTTGCAATGTTCCGTGATCGTCTGTGCTCAAGCTTTTGATGGTGCCATGGTCCT
Organism: Prorocentrum cordatum; assembly: GCA_963575745.1. Taxonomy (NCBI): domain Eukaryota; class Dinophyceae; order Prorocentrales; family Prorocentraceae; genus Prorocentrum; species Prorocentrum cordatum. The sequence continues at coordinate 39,708 of CAUYUJ010005243.1, forward strand.
AGGGGACTGGGCACCCGAGGCGACACGCGGCGCCGGCGCGGAGGCGATGCGAGGCTGCTGCTCGTGCGGGCGAGACAGCGGCTCCCTGCCGGGCCTGCCCCCCGTGGCCAGGCCGCCCGGCCTGCCCTCCGCCAGAGCCGGCGAAGTGCCCCGAGCCGCCCGCCTGTCCGGACCTCGCCGTGGTGGTCACGGTAGGGCGCCGCGTATTGGGGGGGGGGGGTCATACATGGGGGGGTGGCGAGGGTGGTTCGAAAAGGTACCCAAACGGTACCTAAACGAGCCCCCGGGGCTCTGGAGGGGCCCGAAAGGGGCACGAAAGGGGACCGTTTCTGACCCCTCCGTTTATGACCCCCCCATTAAGTCCCGCCCGACACGGCGGTGCGGGCTGAGCGGAGGCAGGGGGAGGAGGCGTCGCTGGCGCTGGCGGGCGCCCTGGCCGTGGCCTGCGGGCTGCTTGGCTGGGCGTGCGGTCGCCGCTGGGAGGGAGCAGCTGCGCGAGGAGTACGCGAGCACCATGACTAGCGGGGCAGATCGCGTGCCCGGGCGTCGGGTGCTCGTCTGCTTCGAGGGGGGCACTTTCTCCCACGAGCGTCTTCTTCTGTGGCCTACTCATTTTGATGACAAATATGAGAGCAGGGTAATCCTCACCCCCGACGGCGACCTGTACATCGAGCGTGCTCGGGACTGGACCTGGATCGAGGACCTGACCGAGGGCTGGCCGCCAGGACTGCGGGGCGGGGTCGTGAGGTTCAGGGCCCCGCTGTCGGCGAACGAGGTGCTGGCAAAGGGGCTCGAGGGCCGCGACAAGGCGCTGAAGTTCCGGGCGAAGCGCAGGCTGCCGGAACGCCTGGGCGGCCGGCTTGGCGAGGAGCCCACGACCTTCTTGGACTGGCGCGGGCGCGAGCTGTTCGTCGAGGACAGCGTGCTGGGCCGCGTGCGGCGTCGGCTGACCGGCAAGGGGGTGAGCTCCGAGCTGCGGCTGGCCGAGGCGAGCGGCGACGAGATCGCCGCGCGGCCGGCGCTGGCAGGCGCGGCGGACGGCGGGAGCCTCGCGGCGAGGCAGGCGCTCTGGTGGCCGCAGCGCCGGTGGCGGCTCCTGACGCCCGCGGGGGGCCTGCGCTCGGGGACTACGTTTACGTGGTGGCGGAAGTGTGCGCCCCTGGCGGCATGCAGCTGGGAGATCCTGTCGTCGGAGGGCAAGCGGAGATCCCGGGCGGCTTCCGGGCGGTGGTGCAGCTCGACGACGGCGCCTGCGTGTTGTGCGAGATCGAGAGTGGCGGCGGACGACGTGGAGGAGTGGCGCCGGGCGGCGCATGAGGCGGCGGCCAAGTGTGGCGCGCCGCAGCCGGCCGGGCGCAGCGCCGCGGGCTGGGCCGACGACCTGCGGGTGGAGTTCGCCGCGGCCGACGCCGGCGTCGACAAGGTCGGCTGCGCGGCGACGCCAGTGCCAGAGGCCGAGGCCGAGGGCGACGCGCGGACCCTGTGCGTCGAGTGGACGTCGGAGGGCGTCCAGTTCAAGGGAGCAATGCGAGCTCCGCGGCGCGTGCGCTTGCCTCCTCTTGTGCCGCCTTTTTCTTCAGCACACTGGAGACCAAAAGACGTGGTTGCTGTCGTTCTGCAGGGGGCACGGGATCTCGTCGAAGGACCGGGCCTACCACGAGCTGGCCACGCTGGTGCAGGCGTTGTGGCTGGCCAGGACCTACGACGGGCTGAACCTCGGAGGCGTCGCGGCGCTGGAGTCGGTAGCCACGCGCTCGGTGACGATCGTGGAGGCGTGCAGGAGCGGGCCAGCGCCGGGACAGGCTGCTTGGGAGAGCGCCCGCTATCTGACTGGAGAAGCGGGCCCATTCGACGTCGCGAGCCCCGAGCTCAGGTCGTTCGCGAACAGGGCGGCCAGAGACGCGGCGGAGCGGCACGTGGCGATGACGCGAGGGCGCGCGGCTGGCGCCCGGCAGGAGCTCGAGCGCGGCGCTGGCGCCGGGCAGGCTGCCCGGCGCGAAAGAGGACGTCGAGGGCGGCCCCAAGGGAGCAGCGGCGAAAGCTAAGGCCAAGGCAAGGGCCGCCGCCGCTGCTGCCGCCGCGGGCGCCCTTGACGCGGCGAAATGAGTGCCTGGCGCGGGCCTGGGACGTGGCCGACCCCAGGCGCTGTGGACGAGGCTGGCGGCGCAGGGCAGTTCTTCCCGGCGCCGCCCGTGGAGCAGCTCCATTTGGCATTGGAGCAGGGCTACCCGGGCGGGGCAAGCTGCGAGTGAAGCGGCCGCCGAATGGCGCCGAGAGGAAACCTGGAATTTGATGCATGGCGCGCGCTGGCGAGGGGCCGGCCGCGCGAAGCCGCGCCTGACGACCGCTGAGAAGGTTGCCGGGCTGCGGCGCGACGCGCGGCGGCGGGCGCAGCTGGCCGCGGCTGGCTGGAGCTCGAGCAGCGCGGACACAGCGGAGCGAGCTCTTCCAAAGCTGCTGCGGGACCACGGCCCCTACGGGGCCGAGGCCCGAGCTAACCTGGCCTCCTTCGCGCTCGACCAGCACGGCATTCTAGGCGACGTCGAGCGGGCGCCGCGCATCGACCAGTTGCTGCCGGATGCGGCCCATAACTTTTTGAAGGAGTACGAGAGCTACATGCGGAGGCCCCCCGGGAAGGTGGCCATTCTCGACGAGACGCAGGGGCCGGCGCGGCCCTATATCGACCCTGTGCTGCGATCCAATCGCAAGGCGCGCGCGGGGCTGGTGAAGAGACTCTTGCAGACAAGGGCTCGCGCGGCTCAGCGCCAGCGAGAAGTGCGACGCGGGCGTGTTCGTGGTCAAGAGGAAGGGCGGCTTGCAGCAGAGGCTGATTCTGGTTTGCTGGGCGCCCAACGTGCAGTTCGTGGCCCCTCCGAGCGTCGGCCTCCTGACGGGCGAGGGGCTGAACCGCGTGGGGCGGCGGGCCGGGGGGCGCGCGGCCGCGCGCCTCGGCGCCTCCGACGTCGAGGGCTGCTTCTACAGGCTGAGGTTCCCCAAGGACTCCAAGCTGGACGAGTACTTCGCCTGCCCCGAGGTCCGGGCCTCCGAGATGGGCTTCACCTGGTGGGAGGGCGAGCGCCTGTCCCATGGTCAACATGGCGCTGCATCCGCTGGCGCAGCCCCTGCCCATGGGCTGGGCATGGGGCCTTTATTTCGCCCAGGGGGCGAGCGCCAGGCAGATGGAGCTGACTAGAGAGCTCTACGGGGCCCAGCTCCTCCAGGACCGAGGGCCTCCCTTGGTGCTCCGTGGAGGCGAGGGCCCGGGCGGCCAGGGGAAGCGCTGCTACATGGGTAACCTGGGCGCGCTGGCGGACGACGAGGACTACGTGCGGCAGGGGCTGGCGGCGGTGACCGAGACCGAACGAATTCGAGAGCCAGGGGCTGATCCACGAGACCGAGCTCGCCTGCCGCTGCGGCGTCGTGCTCGGCGTGGAGGTGGACGGACATGTGGTCTGGGCTCGGCCCACCGGTCCGGCGCGGGGCCTGCAGCGGGCTGGAGCTCGCGGTCTTGGTCGCCGGGCACGTGACGCTCGTGGCCTTTATCCGGCGGGAGCTGCTGTCCATCCTGCATGGGGCCTACAGGTTCGTGAAGAAGCAGTGCTTCACCAGGGCTGGCCAGCGGCGGCGGTCGCCGACGCGGGGCGAGTGCCCGAGCGGGCGCGCTTCCGCCTGGGCGCCGAGGCGGCGAGGGAGCAGGAGGACGGGCTGGCGAGGGCGAGGGCCGAGCCCGCCGACGCGGAGGTGCTGAGGTGGGAGCGGGACAAGGCGTTTCGGAGCTGCCGGCCCGCCTCCTCCACGGGCCCCGCTGGACTGCCGTGCTGGCCGACAGGTGGGGGCACCAGGGGGGGGGTCATCCACCTGGAGGCCCGGGCCGTGCTGAAGGGGGTCGAGCGTTTGGCCCGCAGCCAGCGCGGGCGGGGTGCGCGGGCCCTGTTCGCGGGAGAAAACCTGGCGCTGACCCTGGCGCTGGGCGGGTCCCGTTCCAGGGACTTCATGTTGCAAGCTGCTGACCCTCATCGGGGGAGCCGGATCGCTGGCCTTGGCGCGAGGGCTGCGCTTGGTTTCCCGCTGGGTGCCGTCAGAGCTAAACAGCAGTGACAAGGGAAGCCGATTGTTTGATGGGAAGTATGACGAAAATAATGATGCCACTCGGACCGTGTCTTGTGCCCCCGCCTCGCACGTCGACGAGGGGTTTCCAGATGGGGCTGACTTCGATGGTCCGAGGGGATGTTCGGGGCGCGAGGTCGGGGAGTCTCTGGGCAAGTATCTCGACACAATTTTAAACAATCCTGAGCGTGAGCGAGGCGAGCGAGAAAATGAAGCAGAGCGAAAGGAGAGCAGAGAGCAACAAGGAGTACGACAAGAGCAGGAGCACGGAGAGCGATCAGATGACGAACGCCGAGACGAGAGACACGAGAGAAACAAGAGCAAGCAGCAGCGGCAAGCCGGCAATATCAACGCGGACAGCAAAAACTACCCTCCGTCACCCATCTGGCTCACGGGCGCGAACAGGGACATGCAGGCGCGTTGGGCGAGGACGTCGGCCAAGCCCGCGCCGAAGCCCCAGTCGCCCGGGGCCGGGCGATCGCGGACGCTGGCTGCTGCAGCCGGGGGCCCGGCTCGCGAGAGGAGCCGGAGCTCGAGGCGGGCCCGAACGTTGACCAGGGTCGAGGCGTCACGCCTGCTGGCGCGGCTGGAGGCGCCGGCGCTGGAGCCGACCGCCTCGCTGGAGATCGTGGCCAGGCAGGGCCCGCCGCCAGCGGGCGCCGCCTTGACCGTCGAGGACGGCGAGAGCGACTCCGCCGGAGCGAGCTGCTGGCACGGCAGCGGGCGCGGCGGCGCGTGGCGCGGATGGCCGAGGGGGCCGCGACGAGGCTTAGGCTTCCTGGGCAGGGCTACCTGGGGGCCGTCAGCGTGTCCGAGGCCAGCCGAGTCCGGCATTGGGACTGCGTGCGAAAGGTCCAGGCCCTGATGCGCGCCTTCCCGAGCTTCGCGAAAGGAGGCAGCGGGCGCCCTCCGCGGACCCTCTGGTGCTTGAAGGGATGGAGGAACCTGTGCCCGAAATACAGCCGCCGGCCGCTCCCGTGGGCGGTGTGGGCCGCCTTGACGCTGGAGCTGCTGACGAGCGGGCAGGGGCGGGCTGGCTCCGGGCTGCTGCTGATGGTGGCCGCGTGCCTGAGGCCGTCCGAGTAGCTGAGCCTCCGGCGCGGCTCCCTTGTGCCGCGGGCGCGACGAGGGCTCGTAGACAAGAGCCTGCACCTCTTCCTGCAGGAGGAGGCCAAGCGCAGCAAGGTCGGGAGCGCCGACGACACCGTGGTGATGGGCTCCGAGCGGATGCGGTGGGCAGACCCGGTGCTGGCGCACTTGGCCTCAGGGCCCGCGCCGGAGGGGCTGTTCCCGTGGGACTACCAGCAGTTGGGCAGGCTGGTGCAGGCCGCAGGGGAGCGCATGGGGATCGAGGTCGCGACGTACCAGGCGCGGCACAGCGGCATCAGCCTCGACCGAGCGTTCCACCTGAAGACCCAGGAGG
>CAUYUJ010005243.1:50237-57268 GCA_963575745.1 Prorocentrum cordatum
GGAAGTGGTGGGGAAGACAAAAACTCAGAAAATATGGGAACATATGGGGAATCTTTTTATTTGTGTGTATTTATTTGTGTGTTTGTGGGCCTCTTCAATTTCTTCTTTTCCCCTGGAGGGTCTCCTGCCCCCCCAGGCGGTCTTGGTCGGAGCGGGCCATCTGGGCCTCCTAGATGGGGTTGGAGTGAATGGGGTCGGAGGATCGCGGCGCATCGCCGATGTATCGACGACGCGGCTCGATGCGGAGCCCGATTTTCTCCACGCCGACGTCGCCCATGCGTCGCCGACGTCGGCGATGCATCGCCGATGCATCGCCGATGCACTGGCGATGCGGCGCGATCCTCCGACCCCGTCTACTCGGACCCTATTTAGGAGGCCTCTAGGCCAACAGGGGTGTGTGGGTGGGTGGGTTGGGACAGCGAGTGGTGGTGCGAACACCTGCTGCTGATCTCAGCCCCGCCGCGCGCGGGGGGCGTTCCTCGACGCATGGCCGCCTCCAGCACCTGCTGTCTGGATAACCAGAGGTACGTACCGATACCACTACTTTCCCGGACCACTCCTGGGGCGCATTTTGACCAGAACCCCGCGGAGAATCCAGCCCTGGCGACGAGGGCTCTCCAGAACGAGCAGCGCCATCGGCATCTGCTTCCCCCCCCCCGATGCTGGAACAACGCAGGTGCGGTTCTTGTTGCAGCACTGGAGCCGAGATCTGTCCTCGCTTCCGACCCGGCGTCGCTCGGACGTGTGAGCTGCCTCTCGGCGAGAACCATCGAGCAGCCTCTGGGGCCATCTTGCGAGCACTCTGCACGCACGACGCCGCAAAGTGCGCGAGGCATGGGCGTCCGAGCGATGGCGAGCCGAGCCGACCGCGGGCCCGAAGAGGTCGCGCTCCACGGCCTCCGCCTGATGCCCGACGGGTCGCTGCTGCTGCTCTTCCTGGAGGCGCCCAGCGCCCCGGACGCCGTGGGCGCCCTGCGCCGCTCTTGCGCCGGGGCGGCCGTGGCGGCGGGCCAGGAGCGCGGGGCCTGGCATCGCTCGGACGTGTGCATTTTTCCTCCGGCGAGGACCATCGAGGAGCATCCTTGATCATTTGGCGAAAAAAAAAACGCACGAGACCGAAAAAAACACAGGAAATGGACGTCCGAGCGATGGCCAGGGGGCGGGTGCAGCCAGGCTTGAGTCGGGCACGTCTCCCTCTGGCAGGAGGAGTAGCCGGAAACAGCGACGAAAGTAGACCGGGGGACGATTTTGCGTGCTCCTGTTTTTGACTATGTGTGATTCTTTGTTTTGCCGTGCTTTGTTTCAGTTTCTTCCAGAATCTGCCTGTAGGAGGACCTGCTCGACCTAAATCTAGGCCTCCTAGATGGCGTCCGAGTAGATGGGGTCGGAGGATCGCGCCTCATCGCCAATGCATCCCCGATGCGGCTATATGTAGGGCCCGATTTGCTTCACGTCGACGTCGCCGATGCATCGCCGACGTCGACGACGCATCGCTGGTGCATCGCCGATGCATCGCCGATGTATCGGCGATGCGGCGCGATCCTCCGACCCTATTTGGGAGGCCTCTAGTGCAGGGGGCGGCTCTGGGGAGGAATGGCGGCCGCGCGCAGAGGAGACGGCTTCTCAGAAGGAGGCTGCTTGTTAGAGGGCGCGGGCCTTCTCTGCAGATGCACGGCCCGCGCCTTCTAAGAAGCGGCCCCCTTCCAAGGAGCCTTCTCCCCTCCCCCCTACCCCCCTCTGCGCGCCGCCAAGACGGGGCGCAGGGGGATGGCCAGTGGTGGCGACGATCCGCCACAAATATACACAGACATCCTCCTCTGGACTGCCTGGGCTTCAGGGGAGGGTGGCGGTGCACAAATTACCACTAGGAGCCAGCGACTTCGTGCACCGCCGCCCTCCCGGAAGGTGCATGTACATTTCGACGGAGGGTGTCCGTGTAGATGTCTCTGTGGCACAGACTATGATGGCGGCGATGGTGTGTTCTCGGCGGCTTTCCAGCCTCGGGATGCCTTCCAGCGGCTGCGCCTTGCCGAGAGCGTTCCAGGGGTGCCCGGACCGTCCCGATCGACCCGAAAACCAGACGAGGAGGATAATTGGACGGATGCATCGGCACCCCGTCGCCGATTCCTCGCCGCTGGGGATCTGATAGCCAACCCCGCCCAGGAAGATGCGGATTTGCCATCGCGGGTTTATCGCCGCTCTATCGGCGTTCTGTCGCCGATTTCAGCTCGATGTCTCCCCCCCATGAGCCCGTTCCCCCCCAGCGTAGCACCTCATAGGGGCATGCATCGAAGACTATACATATCTTTGCCCCTTGCCAGGCCCATCCTGGGCCTCGGCAGCATAACTGTACATTTTCGGATGTCCGCGCGGATGTCTTGGATCGGCGCTGGAGCCACCTGGCGGCGCCTCCGGCGCCGCCCCTGGCGCGCTCCGCGCGCCAGGGAGGGGGTTCAGCACCGATCCAAGAAGTCCGCGCGGACCTCCGACAGCTTGTACAGTCGGACTGAGGTATAAGACCGAGGTCGGTTCGGGGAGGATACCCTAGTGTTCTTCGTATTTGTTGGACGTTCTCGTGCATCCTGGGGAGGGTACCCTTGGATGCCCTATGTGTTTTTGCATGCGGAGGGACTCATGTTATTGAAGGATGTAATTCTGGCCCAGGGCCGGCTGTACATGTCGTCGTTTTAGTTGTTGCTGTTGTTGCTGCTGCTGTTGTTGCTGCGCTGCTGCTGTTGCTGCTGTGGTTGTTGTTGTTGTTGGTGGTGCTGTTGGTGTTGTTGTTGTTGCTGTTGCTGTTGCTGTTGCTGTTGTTGTTGTTGTTGTTGTTGTGGTTGTTGTTGTTTTTGTTGTTGTTGTGGTTGTTGTTGCTGTTATGGTTGTTGTTGTTGTTGTTATTGTTGGTATTTGTTGTTTGCTAATTTGTTGTTTGTTGTGTGCTGTTGTTATTGTTGTTGTTGCGGTTGTTGTTGTTTTTGCTGTTGTTGTTGTTGTTAGAGTTGTTGTTGGAGTTGTTGTTGTTGTTGTTGGAGTTGTTGTTGTTGTTGTTGTTGTTGTTGTTGTTGTTGTTGTTGAGTTCTCATTTCTGAAGAATAATTATTGTTGATCCCCCCACCGGTGCGTATTGTGTTTTCTCAATCAAAGTGTGCCCCTCGACGCTCGCACCCTGTTTTTTGACAGGGAAAGACTTGCTGCTCAAACTGGGCCCCTGGCTCCCGGGTTAAAACAACAACGGCTCCCGCCTGAGACTTCCTTACAATTTAGCCCGGACCCCCGCTCCCGCCCGAGACTTCCTCGCATTTTATTCAGGAATCGGGTTCTCGCTTGGGACTTCCTTGCGATTTTGTCAGGAATCGCTCTCCCGGCGCTCTGGAGTCGCGCTCTCGCTGGAGACTTGCTTGCAACTTACTGGAGAATGGCCTTGCGTTGGAATTTCTTGCAATTTGCCCAAGCGCCGCGCTCCGGACACCCAGGCACCCAGGAGTCACCCCCGTTGTGGCCCCATGTGCATGCCCTTCGTGGCCCCGCTGTCGCCATGTGTGTCCCCCTCACTGTCCTACGTGGCCCAGTTGCTACCCTCAGTGGCCACATAGTTGCCTCCTGTGGCCCCGCATTATCTGCACTTCGTGGCCCCCGCTCGTTCGCGCTCTTCGTGGCCCCATACGCACTCCCTTCGTGTCCCCGCTGTCGCCCTTCGTGGCCTACTTCGTGCCCTTCGTGGTCCTGCTGTCGTTATCTCTCGCTCTCGCTTTCGCTCGTCGTCGCCGTCGTCGTCGTCGTCGCCGTCGTCTTCGACGTCGCTGTCGTCGTCGTCGTCGTCGTCGTCGTCGTCGTCGTCGTCGTCGTCGTGGTCGGTCCCCTGTCCGTCCCTCTTTGGGGTCGGGTCGAGCGGTCCGCGGCCGCCCCGCCGATCAGCGCTGCCGCTGGCCAGGCTGACGGTCCGCGGCCGCCCCGCCGCTTGCCGGGGCCCGGCCTGCAGGGAAGAAAGGTATACCCCCCAAAAGGGGTTCGATCGAAGACGAAGAGGGCGGGTATCGAGGGTTTTGGACATACGCGTTATTTGACACTCGAGCATATAAGGGCGAACAGTCTTAAAATTATTGTTATTGTTGTTGTTGTTGTTGAACTTTCATTTCTGAAAAATATTGGTTGTTGATTCCCTCCGTCCGGTGCACATTGTTTTTTCGGTTGAAGTGCCCTTCCCGGGGCTCGCACCCTGTTTTTTTAATCAGGTAAGGTCTTGAGGGTCAAACTGGTTGTCCCGGTTTACAACAACAACAACAACGGCTCCCGCCTGATACTTCCTCACAATGTATTGATGAATCGCGCTTTCGCTTGGGACTTCCTTCAATTTACCACCGAGTCGCGCCCACCGCTTGATATTTTCGCACAATTTATTGAAGAATCGCGTTTTCGCTTGGGAATTCCTCGCCACTTACCACTGAATCGCGGCTCCCGCCTGATACTTCCTCACAACTTATTCAGATGCCGCTCCTCCACACTCAGGAATCGCGGTCCCGCTACATGTTGCCTGGCGGTTCAACCAGAATTCACGCTTCAACGACCTGCCCCGCCGGTTACATTTTCATTGAAAACGAGGCTCACGCTCGAGCGGCTTGGAGGACCGCCAACACCGGCCCCCCAACAACAACGACAACCACAACAACAACAACAACGACAACAACAATAACAACAGTGACGGCGTGGCCTCACTGACGTCCCCGTCTTCGCACGAATAGTAATGCTGATGATACTAGTAATTTAATGAGTAGTAATAATAATCCTCCTAATACTGATAAATAACAGTAAGTAGTAGTAGTAGTAGTAGTAGTAGTAGTAGTAGTAGTAGTAGTAGTAGTAGTAGTAGTAGTAGTAGTAGTAGTAGTAGTAGTAGTAGTAGTAGTAGTAGTAGTAGTAGTAGTAGTAGTAGTAGTAGTAGTAGTAGTAGTAGTAGTAGTAGTAGTAGTAGTAGTAGTAGTAGTAGTAGTAGTAGTAGTAGTAGTAGTAGTAGTAGTAGTAGTAGTAGTAGTAGTAGTAGTAGTAGTAGTAGTAGTAGTAGTAGTAGTAGTAGTAGTAGTAGTAGTATTATTAATAATAATGGTAAGCACACCAATCATAGTAATAAATTTAAGTCTGGGCGGACTGTTTTGATACATCTGCAGGCCATGACCCCCTATCCCCAATGCCTTTGGCCCTCCTCACATAGGTCCCTTCCCAAGGGGTTCGGGGGTCCACTTGCTGCAAGCCATGGAAGGACGGGCAGCCCGTGAGGCCGAAGGACTTCCTGCACGTCGTGGTGGGCCGCGTGCTGGAGGTCGGGGCTCTCTCGGAGGAGGCGCGGGGGGCGCTGGCGGCGGCGGCGGCCGGCGAGGCGGGGCCCGTGGCCCTGCGGGGTGTGGACCTGGTCGCGCAAGAGGGCGCCGAGGTGTCGAGCAGTGGCGAAGCGTCCTGGCCCGCCTAGTAGGCCGACCAAGGAATGTTCAAATAACCTTCTGTGGTCTGCACGACAGTGTCTCAGATCAGTTCTGGCTGAGGCCGTCTTGTTTCAGCACATCGGGCTTGACTTCTGAGAACATTGTTTTCGCTATGCTATAGAACATTGCCTTTTTGGATTCCAGGAGCATGCCTTGGCAGGCCTGCGGGAATGCCGGGACGGTCGGTCCCTGTTCAAGAGGTGGAGCTGTGCCTCCCGGTGGTGGACCTCGTCAGGACCTGGCAGTGGCTTCACACCTCGGGGGGTCCGTGGAGGGGGGGGGGGAAACACCTCAAGACTTAGGAGGGGAAAAAAACACACAGACACAATGAATCGTCGATTCCCCCGAAAATATGGGAAAATATGGGAAGTGGGGGGAAGACAAAAACCCAGAAACTATAGGAACATGTTGGGGAACATATGGGGGAATTCTGTTATTTGTCTCCCAAGGCAACTTCAAAGACTCGAGTGCGTCGGAGCTCGGGTTTCCCGACGCTCTTTGACGAGTGCGTCCCAGGTATTGACGGTCAAGTTTCGTGGGAGGTTTGCAGCGGGAGCTCGCGCAAAGCTTCAGACTGGACCATCGTCATTTTTATGACGACCCCGGCAGGCTGATCCCCGAGTCCCCCGAACCCGAGACTTACGTCTCTCCGATAGGAGGGGGAGTATTCTCTTGCACAGTTGTGCTCTAGAGCTCGGACCTCTTTATTTTCGTTCGTCGTCGTCGTTCGTTCGTTCGTCGTCGTCTTCCCCCCCCCGGCCACAGAAGGGAACTCCTGGGTGAAGGAGGCGAAAGCCTCCTCTCCCTTGCAGCTCCTTGGTGCAAGAGCCAGGGCACGCGTGCCACTTGTTACGAGGTGGGGCCAGGGGACGCACGCAGCTGTCCGCCCCCACAGTCGAAACCGATGGTGAGGACTGGTAAACTTCCTAGGAGGTATCCTTGCATCTGTGCCTTCTCGGCACATCCTTGACTACCTTCGATGGCCCACCGCCAGCGACAAAGCTTCAACCCGGGCGTCCAAGGGGCTTGCATCCTTATCGCGCATCCTCATTTTCGGCTTTGACTCTGCCCCACCTTTCTATTGGGAGGGGAAAACACACACAGGCACAAGGAATCGTCGCTTCCCAGGAAGATCTGGGCAAACGGAGGAAATGGGGGGGGGAAAGGCGAGGACCTCGAATGCAGGGGAGGCCTCAGGGGGGTCCTGGAAGGTGTGGGTCCATCAATTTGTTGCGCGTGCCCAGCCCCCTTCCCTCTTACGCCCCCCCGAACATGGAGCACACGGTCCTCGGCAGCTACAGGCTCGCGCCCCCCGCGCCCTGAGGCCGCGCATCCCCCGCGCCCTGAGGCCGCGCCTCTCCCCTCCGACGGGCCGGGCTGCCCCCCGTGGGCCCGCCCTGCGAGCCGAGCAGGCGCCGCGCAGGCCTGGCCGCGCTCGGCCAGAGCTTCCTGTTCGCTGCCTGCTAGGAGGAGGAGTAGAGGAGGAGAGGGAGGAGGAAGAGGAGGAGGAGGAGGAGGAGGAAGAGGAGGAGGAGGATGAAAAGGAGGAGGAGGAGG
>CAUYUJ010005244.1:0-55000 GCA_963575745.1 Prorocentrum cordatum
AATAAAGTGGTCGGGGCGGAGGGGGCACTGGGCGGGCGCTGGAGCCGCGCGGGTGCGCTGAGACGGCGCGGGGGAGGGGGCGCAGCGGGGAGGGGTGCGGTGCCGAAATAAAGTGGTCGGGGCGGAGGGGGCACGTGCCGAAGTTAAGTGGTCGTGGCGGAGGGGGACCTGGCAGGCGCTGGAGCCGCGGGGGGCGCGGAGATGGCGCGGGGGAGGGGGCGGAGAAGGGAGGGGGGAATGCCGGTGCCGAAATAAAGTGGTCGGGGCGGAGGAGGCACTGGGCGGCCGCTGGAGCCGCGGGGGGGCGCTGAGACGGCGCGGGGGCGGGGGCGGAGCGGGAGGGGGGGCGCGGTGCCGAGACGGCGCGGGGGAGGGGGCGGAGCGGGGAGGGGGGATGCGGTGCAGAAATAAGTGGTCGGGGCGGAGGGGGCACTGGGCGGGCGCTGGAGCCGCGGGGGGGCGCTGAGACGGCGCGGGGGAGGGGGCGGAGCGGGGGGGGGTGCGGTGCCGAAATAAAGTGGTCGAGGCGGAGGGGGCACTGGGCGGGCGCTGGAGCCGCGGGGGGGCGCTGAGACGGCGCGGGGGAGGGGGCGGAGCGGGGGGGGGTGCGGTGCCGAAATAAAGTGGTCGGGGCGGAGGGGGCACTGGGCGGGCGCTGGAGCCGCGGGAGGGCGCTGAGACGGAGGGGGCGCATGATGATGATGATGATGATGATGATGATGATGATGATGATGATGATGGTGATGATGATGATGATGATGATGAGGATGATGGTGATGATGATGACGATGATGATGATGATGATGATGATGATGATGATGATGATGATGATGATGATGATGATGATGATGATGATGATGATGAAGGGGGGGGGTGCGGTGCCGAAATAAAGTGGTCGGAGCTCTAGACACCCTGTGCAAGAGAATTAAAGTACCTGCTCAGCAGTGCGGGCAGGCGGCGGCTTCTCTGGCTACTGGAGGGCGCCCTAGAGGTTGCCGGCGAGTTCGGCATGCTTCGCGTCGTTGAGGAGGGCCTTGAGCGCATCGAAGATGGCTTCCTGGCTCGGCACTGCAGGCTGTGGTGTCTCTTTCCACGGCGGCGACTTCCCTCCTTGCCCTGCCCACACGCCCGCTGGCTGCCGATGCTCAGCAGGGGATGGGGCCAAGGGCTTTCCGCACTGGAAGCATTCGGACCTCCCTTTCCACGTCTTAATATAACGGCACCGCTTGCAGATCGTGTGCGGGTACGCACGCCCATGTTCACTACGTTGGCCGTCTGCGCGTCCACGTCGCTGTTTCGGGCTGCCGTGGTTGGCAGCGGCGTCCCCGTCCACAGCAGCGGCTCCACCACGGTTGGCGGCCATCGCACCTCTGCGTCCCAGGGCGCACTCGCGAGTGGTGCTGGAAGGGAGGAATCTGAAGTGGGCGGCAGCTGGCCCGTGAGTGTGGCTGCGGATATGCATCTCGCTGAAAGCTGTGGGAGCCTACTCCAGACAGGCAGTGAAGAGGAAACCATGACCTTGAGCCAAAATGGCAGCGGAAGGATGAGGAGGAGGAGGAGGAGGAGGAGGAGGAGGAGGAGGAGAAGAAGGGGGCGGATGGAAGCAGGAGTAGAAACTCGGGAGGAGGAGGAGGAGGAAAAGGAGGAGGAGGAGGAGGAGGATGAAGAGGATGAGGAAGAGGTGGAAGAGGAGGAGGAGGAGGAGGAGGAGGAAGAGGAGGAGGAGAGGCCGAGGACGAGGACGAGGAGGACGAGGAGGAAGACGAGGAGGAGGAGGAGGAGGAAGACGAGGAGGAGGAGGAGGAGGAGGACGAGGACGACAAGGAGGAGGAGGATGAGGAGGAATACGAAGAGGAAGACGAGGAGGAGGAGGAGGAGGCGGAGGAGGAGGAGGAGGCAGAAGAGGGGGAGAAGGAGGAAGAGGAGGAGATGAGGAGGAGGCGGAGGAGGAGGAGGAGGAGGAGGAGGACATTGAGGAATTCGAGCACGAGGAGGAGCAGGACCACTGTAACCCGAGATGTATCAACAAAGTTGGAATACACCCTTTCTCGAAGCTCCCTCTCTGTAGGCCCCTACAACGACTCATTTCCACAGGGAATTGCCTCGTTGGAAAAGAGCCGTTTGAAGCATGCCCAAACATTGTTCTCGGGGTTCCAGCACCACGAATCAATCTGACTGTTTCGTCTTGACGATATTGAATCGTGCCATAACGCCATTCCTGGGATCTCCATACCGCGAATTAGCATAAATGTTGACCCTCGTAATCCTGAAACATTTCTTCCAAAAAACCACGTTTGGTACGTTGATCATTGGAATCTGTGAAACTCTTACACATAGTTTGAACGAATGCGCGCGGCGCTAAGGCGAGAGCCACATGTTGAAAAGAAACCGCTCTCGATCCGTGACGTTCTTACAACTGTTTGAATCGAATGCGCACGGCGCTAAGGCGACAGCCACATTTTGAAAACCACCCGCTCTCAGGCTATGAAACTCTTGTAATTAAGAAACGAACGTGTGCGGCGCTAAGGCGAGAGCCACATTGGGAAACCGACCCGCCTTCCATGTGTGAAACGATTGTCAGCGTTTAAGCTTCAGGGCCATGAACGGTCAGGAATTCTCGGGCGAAACGCCCGGCCCGTCCTAAAACCTGGCCTCGGGGTGCGACAGGGAGAACATAGTTATAAGGAGAAGGAATGGAGGAGGAGCAGGAGGAGGAGGAGGAGGAGGAGGAGGAGGAGCGGGGGGTGGAGGAGGAGGAGGAGGAGGAGGAGGAGGAGGAGGAGTCCCCCTCCCTGTCATTCCCCTTCCCCCCCTTCGTGGTCCCACCGCCACCGGTGGCCGGAGTCAGGACGCAGACGTCCAGCTCCGCGGAGCACAGCGCGGCTGAGCTCGAGCGCGCCAGCCAGGCACCCGGGCTGCTCGGCAGCGAGGAGGAGAAGGAGGAGAAGGAGAAGCAGGATATACAGGAGGAGGAGGAGGAGGAGGAGGAGGAGGAGGAACAGGGAGAGGAGGACCTTTGACCTTGCAAAGCTGGGCTCTCTCCGATAAACGGAGACCCACATCCTTCAATCAGTGCCAAGGCGGGAACTTCACTCCACTTCCCATCTCAAGTCCCTTCATCATTACGTAGTCATCGCTTTGCCTGGAAAGGGCTGGGGCCCAGGGTTATCTTTAAGAGTTGTTCTGCCGCTTCCTCAAGCGAAGGAGACCGGCAGGCTTCCTCCCTGATCACGAGGTCGAAGAGGCCGGCGGGTTTTGGTGTGAGGATGTCTCAGGTCTAACGTTTCTATTTTTGTGAAGGCCTGACGTCCAGTGCCGCCGACCCTGAAAGACATCGACGACGACCAGGAGGGGGAGGAGAAGGAGGAGGAGGAGGCGGAGATAAGTAGGAGGAGGAGGAGAAGGAGGAGGAGGATTAGGAGAAGGAGGAGGAAAAGGACAACCTTGGAGGGTAGATTTGCTCGTCCTGGTGGCATCTTGGACGCGCCCTCTTGAGCTTGCTGGGAGCCTCGCCCCCCCATCTCCGGGCCCCGCCCCGGGGTCTCCAGCCTGTTCCTCTTCCCCGAGCGCGAGGTTCCCCCCTCCTCGCTCCTCCTCCTCCTCCTCCTCCTCCTCCTCCTCCTCCTCCTCCTCCTCCTCCGCCCATCTCAGCGCACAGCTCACGTGCGTCGTAGCTCCACACTTTATGCGGCACCTTGCCGCTAAGGCTGTTTCTGTGGAGTTCCCTGCGGGGCCACGAAGCGGGCGAGGGGCATGCCGGGATCGGCGGGGCGACGCTTTTCGGCACTTTGCCACTGAGGTCTTCGATGGCTCACGTCGGGCCACGGGCCACCAAAAGAGTGAGGGATGCGCCGAAATGGGTGGGTCCTCCTCCTCCTCCTCCTCCTCCTCCTCCTCCTCCTCCTCCTCCTCCATGTGGAGCCACGAGGCGTGTGAGTGGTGTGCCGCAGCGGGCACGCGGAGGGCAGGGAGAGGAGGGGGGAAGGAGGGGACTCGCGCGCTGCTGACTCAAGACGAGGACCCAACTCAACACAGGAGCGATGGGCAGAAGCAGTTTGAAGACGAAGCAGCCAACCTCCTTGAGATCGCTCGTACCGAACCATTTTTTACTACATGTGGTGCATGCTCATTGTCGCGTTCGCTGCTTGTACATTGCGCGTTCATTGCGTGGTCACAATATTCGTTCCAAGGGCGACCAGTTGTGGCGAAGGGTACCTGGTGTAGTTCTAGTGGTAGCGTGAGCAAAGACGGGGATCCGGGGGGATGGCGCGGCCAGGTGACCGATGCGACGAGAAGGGGAAATGTGGTAACCTGAGCCCGTTTCTTGCAAGACTGCGCAGGATCCAACACTTCAGTTTGACAATCCACACCTGTACGCCGAGCATTGGGTCATTGCGCTGTGGTTGGTGCAACAGTAACGCCTGTGGCTGGAAGCTTGTGCGAGATGACTAGCGGGAGCCAGCTGCATGCGCACACGCACACGTTTACGAAGTTGAGTTCCTCTTGGGAGATTTCTTTTGGGTTTGCTGAGCGAAGATTTATGGCTCCCAGTAGATGAAACAACCCTCGAAAGACATTAGCGAACATTCATGCCACATTCATCTGTCAGTGCCCCCCCAATGATCAATGTTGGCGGTAGGTTGGATGAGTTGCGCTTCGACCGCAGCCTTCCCCGCTCGTGCCAACTCTTAGTTTTGGGGGGCGGGGGAAGTGTCCACGAATTGTTTCCCTCTGCCGAAGCATGCGTAAGAAACTGCACGAGGTTCCCGGCGTCAGCTGGATTGACGTTTCACAGCTCGGTGGAGGAGGAGGAGGAGGAGGCGGAGGAGGAGGAGGAGGCAGAAGAGGAGGAGGAGGAGGAATAGGGAGGAGGAAGAGGAGGAGGAGGCAGAAGAGGAGGAGGAGAGGAGAGGGGGAGGAGGGAGGAGGAGGAGGAGGAGGAGGAGGAGGAGGAGGAGGAGGAGGAGGGAAATGGAGGAGGAGGAGGAGGAAATGGAGGAGGAGGAGGAGGAAATGGAGGAGGAGGAGGAGGAGGAGGAGGAGGAGGAGGGAGGGGGAGTCTGAATCCGAGAGAGCCTCCAAAGGTCCTCAATCACGCTGGTGATGTAACCTCGCTCCTGTCGGCCCTTCAATCGTAACACGTGACGATAAAGAATCTGATCTCTTTTCCACAAATTTTGTAGGGCACATCCTGCCCTTCTCGTAACATAATCACTCACGGCAAGACGCCGTGAGCTTCAGCTGATCTCAGCTGCACAGTATGAATGTCACCCGCCCGCCCACGACCTTGAGCTAAGGTGGGTGGCGGCACGGACACGGCAGACTAAACAACACAAAAGCAGAGCGTATACGAATGAATATGAAATTTCTGTTTTGTATTCAGACTGGCGGAAAATGAGCTTCCGTGTGCGTGGGGTCAGGTTGGCTCCGTATGAAGCTACTCTGCTTCTGGGCGTGGCTCTCCTCAACGGTGGTCGGGTCGATGCTGTCCAGCTGACCGGAGATCTTGGCCTGCTGTCGCGCCAGCGGGCGCTGCTCAAGAACCTCCTTCGCTGTCTTGGCATCCTTGGGAGAAGTCGTGTCGAAGACACCTTTGCTGGGGGCCGCGCGCTTCCGCGCACTCATGTAGTGTTCTTCGCAGATCAGCCGCCTTTCCTGCTTCTCCAGGAACAGCTTCAGCACGCCGAGGGCCTGCCAGTTCCCCTCGGTGAGCCCGTCAGCGATCTGCGCGTGCGAGGGAGCCCACCGAGGACCTGGCCAGCGCACTCCCCTCGCCGAGGGCACTCCTCAGCGCCAGAGCTTCCCCTGCGGCCCGCCGGCCCTCGAGCCCAGGCCCCGCAGGCTGGGGCCGTACCGCGCCGTCGCAGAGGGCCTTGCAGTCCGTCGCGAGCACTGCGGGGACCTCCTCCTCCTCCTCCTCCTCCTCCTCCTCCTCCTCCTCCTCCTCCTCCTCATCTTTTCCCGGACGGGAGGCCTGTTGAAAAGGATCTCTGCCAACATCATGCGCACCGTGCGCTGGTCGCCTGCTTCCTGAACTGCTGCAGCCAGGCTCGACCGTGCTACCCGGCGCAATTTCGTCGAGCCCCAGTCCAGCACGGTGAATTGTGCATTCTCGCCGTCCATCGCTTTAGTCGCCGCCAGCGCCGTCAGGTAGCCACCTTGAGAGTGCCCATCGGGCCGACTTACCCAGGCAGCATCACACCACGTGAAGACCGCAAGGTCGTCGAGGTTGTGACGGTGGATCTGGAGACCCATGTGCTGGTTGTGCTTGATCAGCTTCACGATGTTGTTCGCAATGGTGAACAGGCTGTGCGTGCCATTCGGGATCTTCGACTGTAGCTCGGCCGCCCAGGCGAGCAGGAAGGGCATGGTGTTGCCGCCTAACCAGTAGACCTCGCCGCAGAAGGCCCTCAGGATGGTCTGGTCCTTTCCCGAAGGTGTCTTCCTCCATCGGCTGGACAGACCTCTTGGATCTTGTCCGCGTATGTCCGCTGGTGAAGGAAGAATCCTTTCTCAGTCTCCTCGATGGTGACGCCTCACTGTTCGAGGCTGCTGATCCCGTTGCTCATGTCTTCCCAGGTACCCCACTTGTAGAGCTTGCGGATCTGCATCACGATGTTGTTCCACTCCTCGTGGTGGTCCATGTCGCCGGCAAGGATAAAGTCGTCCACGTGGGCCATGGCCAGGCCGATGAGGCGACCGGTCTTCGAGCAGCGCACTTTCCACATGCACGGCTCAAGCTCGCAGGCTTGAAGTCCCAGCTTTTGAAGTCGATCTTCACGGTCTCCCACCAATGACGAGGGGCTCCTCCAATGCCGCACCCAGGTTTGATTACCTGGAGCAACTCCCCCTCCTTGACCTGGAACGCTTTCCGCAGCACACTGTCCGGCTCGATGACGAGGTCCTTGCCCAGCTCGCTGGCCTGCAGGGAGGCCGAGGCAACGTCGCCCTTGATTTGATCCGCCTCCAGTGGTCGGAGGAGGAGGAGGAGGGAGGAGGAGGAGGAGGAGGAGGAGGAGGAGGAGGAGGAGGAGGAGGAGGAGGAAGAAGGAGGGAGGAGGAGGAGGAGGGAGGAGGAGGAGGAGGAGGGAGGAGGAGGAGGAGGAGGAGGAGGAGGAGGAGGGAGGAGGACGGTCTGGTCGCCCAAGAGCACGGGGCGGGCCTTTGCTCGGCCGCCGGCTCTCCGCGCGAGGAGCCGGCGCGCTCGGGTGATGTCCGCGGCGCCCTTTTGACTCTGGAGGCCGGAGCTGGTCGGAGCCCCTCGTGCCGGAGCCCGTTGCTCGTCTCCTCGTGGGTGGCCCCTTCGAACTCCTTCCGCTCGGCGGCGTCCATCTTGGACCGCGCGAGCCCCACCGTGTCTTGACGGCAGTGGTTGGCGACGAAGCTGTTGAAGATGTGGCCCGGCGGCCCCCTGGAGTTCGCATGGTTTGTGTCTTCGCTCCGCGCGTGCTCGAAATAGACCGTCTTGCGTTCGTCATCCCCGAGAGCGATCTCAATCTCCTCCTGCAGCAGGTCGGTCCAGAGCTCCTTATCATCCGCCCCGTTGTTCCCCCTCTGTCGCTTTTCCCGCGGGGTGAACAGGTCGGGTTCAGGTCCACGATGGGTCATTCGGTAGCGTGGTCTGACAGGTGTTGTCGCGGGTGCCGATGACGACCTGGCTGAGATGCTTGCGCTCGCCGGCCCGATGCTCCGAGGGGCGCGGGTTCCAGGGGCACGAAAGGTGGAATGGCGCCGACGTCGTCGAGGATCCAGGGGCCCAGAAGATGCCGGATACGCATGCGCAGAAGAGCGACGTCAAGCTCAGGGACTCGTTCGTCCAGGGGCTCGAGGAAAAGGGCTTCCGGGCCACCGCGGGGTGCCTCGGGGCGCTGAGCAGGCCCCCCTTCAGGTGCGCATGTCGCGGGCTCAGACGCCTAGATCTCGAGACACTGAGGCGGCCTGGTGCGCGCGCGTCGCGGGGCCCGAGCCGGGCGCCGGAGGGCCCCTCGCAAGTGCGGCGGGGCCCGCGCGCATCCCCCATCTTTCTAGTCTCCACTCCGTAGCTATTTTCTCCGGCGTTCGAGCTTCTCAGGCGCGCCCGAGACCGAGGTCTCGCCAGTGCAAGTCTCCGCCGCAGTCCGGCCATGATCTGTCCTCGAGGAGAGACGGCCCCGACGCCGTTGCGCTCCATTTCGGCTGCGGCCGGAGGGGGGAAGAAGGGCGACCCCGTCGCCCGCGCAGCGACTGCGGACTTTCTGGCCCGTCACCTTGAAGCCCAGAACACGTCAGAGGGCGAATCGTCGTAGCCGGCGGTCGATGTTCAGATGAGCTCGACAGCGGCCGATCCTCTCCCGAATCCCGACGATGGAGGCGGCTCGGCATCCTCCGACGCGGCGGCCCCGCCAGAGGCGGGACAGGCAGGGCTTCCCGAGGAGCGGGGCCCAATGATGCGGGCGGCAGCGGCATCGGCAACGGAGAGGCCTCCAGCGCCAGCGCGCAGCCGCAGGGTCGCGGCAGCACCGCGACGCTGTCTGCGAATCCCCCTTCGCGGCCAGTCGCGCCACCGCCGCCAGGAGGCCCCGGAGGAGCAGCAGGGGCGCCCCCGGCCGAGCAGTCGGGGCCAGCGGCCACGAAGCCACCGCCGAGGCCAGCCGACCAGTCACCGGCAGCACCACCGATAGCGACGGCGAAGCGCCCCCCGAAGAAGCCACCTCCGAAGCTGACCGCACAGCAGAACAGGTGTCCCCATCCCCATCGTTGCGTCCAGTTTTTCAGAAATCAGCACGCAGGAGGTTCGAAGTGTGCCTTGTGCAAGGCCGTGCTGACGCGGGTTCCCAATTGAGCATCTTCCAGAACGATCCCGCGTTCAAGGCTGGCGGTGCTGCACTGGCCACGGCCAACTCTCTCAGCAACTTTCTCCAAGGACCGCAGTGGCAATTGCAGTCGCTGCCAGAGGGAATGCGATAGATGGGCCGGTTTCAGAAGGCGGTGGGCTGCATGACCGAGGTGGTTGCGACGGCGCGGGAGGCGCCGACGCAGGTGGCCGAGGGGCTCTAGCAGCTGTTTCAGCATGTTGTGACGATCTAGAGGACGCTGGGCTCCTTCGAGAGCTTCGGAGACACGCTGGGCGAGCTCCAGGAGCCCGTGATCTCCCTGACGGGACAGGCGTCGAACATCGACGTGTCGGGCCAGGCGTCGGTCGGCCAGCTGGGACAGATGACCGCGCAGACCGGGGCCGCGGTCACAGCCGTCGCGCAGGTCATCAACAGCAATCCCGCACTCCTCCACATTTGCACGATGGAGCCAGGGGCGGTCCGATGGGACCAGAACATCCAGGGCGAGAACACCGGCGGCGCCACAGGCAGCGGCGGGCCAGCGGCCGATGGAGCCCATGGCCGACGACGACTTCGACGACCCCCAGATGCAGGCAACCCATCCAGGACAGGAGCTGCCTCCGATCCCAGATGGTCCAGAGTGGGAGGTCGCCGCCGAGGACGGCCAGAGCATGATCTACCTCTTAGGCACTTCCTTGCCTGCTTCGACACACTGTGCGGGCCCAGCCTGTCGCGGCAGCGTCGCGGCCGCGGGTGGCCGGTCGCTTCCTGGCGCCGCCTTGGGCGATGAAAAGAGTTTCAAGTCAGGCCAAGACGCGGGGCCCGGGGCCCTAGAGACCTTCAACCTGAAAGCGTCTGGCTGGGTGGGGACCTGACGGCGACGAGGTGGTCTGCAGCAGTGGGATCACGCAGGCTCTGGACGGGGCCATGTTGTCTTTCGGGATTATCCTGGTGCAAGAGAGCGACCAGCCTGGCCAAGACAAGAATCGGGGGCGGCAAAGAGGGGGGCGATGACTAGGGGGGGGGGGGGGATGTCATGGCGGGGGCCATGATATTTCCCAGATTTCATGGCGCCTCCTCTTATTCCATTGCGTCCCTGGCCCCCCCGCTGGGCCGCGCACATGCCGCCGGTCATGATTTTCACCCCCCCCTCTTTGACGCCCCTCTCATTACCGCCCCCGAAAGAAGAAGAGGTCGGGGGTCGCGTTCACGGAGGCCCCCCCCCCCGCATGGCCCCAGAGGTCGAACGGATCGGGGTTCCAGTGGGATCCAGTGGGTTCCGGGGCTTCTGGGGTCGTCGCCAAGGCTGGGATTAATCTCGGCGCCAGGGCGTTCAGGACCTCTGGGATCGGACTCGGAAGGAGAAGCTTGAGACGGTGTGGCTGTGCTCCGCGTGTCGAGTCTTCTCGGCCATCAATCGACTGAATCGTGATCACATGGGTCGCTTCGAGTTGGATCGGATGGCGGAGGAGGCGGTTCGCAATCTCATCATGTGCGTGGAGATCGCGGCCTATCAAGTGTCTCAGGGGCGCTTCTTCGCGTTTGAACATCCCTTCCATGCTTCGCCCTGGCGATATCAGGTCGCGGGCGCGGTCGTGTCCCTTCCGAGGGTCAGGAGGCTTCGGATCGACACGCGCAGTTTCGGCCTCTCGGTTAGCTCCCGGGGCCTGAACGAGAAACCGACGGGGGCCATGACCAACCGTTCTTTTTTGCAGCGCGTGCTGGACGGTAAGTTGCGCGTCGGGGGCCACGATCGCGCCCTCCTCGAGGGCGGGCATGTCACCGCTAAGGCGGGGCGCGACCCTGAACGATTCGCGAGGGCTGTGGCGAGAGCCGTGGCCGAGCACCAGGGCGGGGTTGCTCGAAAGGAGGCCGAGCAAGCCGCCGTGCTGCACCTGCACCGCGCGCATTGTCCCATTATTTAGACAGCTGAACCCGGGAGAAATTTTGAAGAGTGCGCGAGATCTCTTGGTGTTCAACGATCGGGTGGAGATTCCGGAAACGCCGTCCTGGTTCAAGGCGGTCGAGGCCAGGCTCGACGCGCAGTTCAGCAAGTTGAGCAAGGCCACGAGCGAAACCGTAGAGAAGCATTACCAGAGTATTACAGAGCCGGGAGCGTGAACAATAATTTGCTGGAGCCAAGCATTGTGAATCCCGGGTGAGCTTGATAGTCGCGACATCTGCCAGCAGCGCGCGGTAGTCAATTTTTTTTTCGGGCGCTCCAGCCCCGCCCCGCTGTGCCCCCTCGCGCGGGCACTTTTGCGGGCACCGTCGACCGTCAACCGTTCGCCTTATGGCTCGGGCGGAAAACATATCCTCTCCTTTTGCTGTCGCAAATTTATGACCTCTCGAAGGGCGGGCGGGGCAGCTGCGTTTTTCGAGAAATCGCCGCTCGAACATCTAGGCGGCCAAGTTGCCCCGCCCCTGAGGAGAATTATGGCCGCGCTGCGACTTGCTTTATTCGAAGACAGACACGCCGTACACATAAACTTCTGGCGTTCCGCGCGGATTTCTTGGATCGGACCCTGGGCCCCCCCCCCCCCGGCGGCGCCTCCGGCGCCGCCCCTGGCGCGCTCCGTGCGCCAGGGACGGGGGGTTCAGCGCAGATCCACCAAGAAATCCGCGCGGACTTCCGAAAGTTTATGCTTATGTCATGATTTCTTCCTCTAGATATGGCAGCGCTGCGATTTGCTTCATTGACCTGATGGAAACTGGGCTTCGCAGCTGCTGGAGCCTGATCCTCGCAGCCTGGTGGCCCCCGCAGGGCCCTGGCCGAACTCGAAGTTGAATGCGGCGCGCATCCACAAAGCTCGGCTATGAGGCGCTCTGCATGGAATGCAGGAGCAAGAATCAAATTGGTCCGAACGGCTGAAATTTGGACAGAAGCAGGACGCGCGGCAGGCGCCACCAGCCACGGCTTGTCCCTCAGCTCAGATAGCATGGCTGTGCCGTCGGAAAAGTAATTCAAAGAACCGTCAACATCTCGGTCGACGAACGTCTCCGCGCCCGTGGGCAACGAACCAGCTGACACGATTGGGTCGGGAGCCACAGAAGACGAGGCCGCTGCAAAGGAGCAAGGGGTACAAACCTCATGCGCCAGACCCGAGATACGCTTCTGCTATTTTGATTACTGCGCCTATCAGGATCGAGTTCCGCAGGAGGGGGCGGACCAGAAACCAACCTATCCTCCGATTCGGGCTGCTCTTGCAAGCTGCCATCGCGAAGATAATCGCTGTCAAGCACGATGTGTCCAGGGAAGTCGGGATGCCGACCGCGTCCTCCGAGGTGCCAGCCATGGCGAGCGCCGGAACGAAAGTTTCTTGATCGACGGGCTTGCGGCACCGCCGCTGAGGGCTGACGTGTCGGAAGCCACGAGATCAGCACTACGGACTGACATTTGCAAGACCTCGTCGCTCTGGGCCTCAGGGGCTGGCCCATACCCGATGCAGAAGCCCTGCGCTTCTTCCAGGGTGGCGTCTTGGAATTATGCTACCAGCAGGCTGCGTCGGAGGATTCAGCGATGACACCAAACACCGAGCGCGTTCTACTACGCGCAAGTTGCCTGCTCTCAAACGCCAGAAACAAGACATGTCCGCCTTCTTGTGTAATGGATCGTAAATCCCTCGTCGCGGATTCCGTCCATTTGTGAGTAGTCACTTTGCGATGAACGGAACGCGCTTGTCCAATCAAGGATAGCGGAGGCAAAGGCCACTAGCTCATCGGTATCGTTGCTGCCTCCCCCCTGAGTCATGCCTGGCGCCTCCCTCGCTTGTCGTTGATCGTCCAGCCGCGAGGGAATATTCTGGAAGTCTTTCTGCGCGTGCTTGCGGCGTCTTCTTCTGTCACCGAGCGCGTTCCACTACTCGCAAAGTGCCGACTTGCAGACGTCAGAAAAATACACGTTCGCCTCGATGTAGTATGTCGTAAATCCTCCTCGGCGGATCCAGGCCATTTGCGAGCACGTACTTGTGCGAGCAGTGGACGGCGCTTGTCTATTTGAGCGCATGTGGTCCAGTCGAAGTGTGTGCCGTCGTCTCCAGAACAGGCGCCTCCGCTTCCGACGGACGGCTGGGCGGCAAGGCGAAGTTCCCGGCGAGGGCACCAGCGGATGAGTCAGCACCGTTTTCTTCCCCGATTCCCCTCTGCGCGAGCCGCCGTGACCAGTCGAAGGGTTGCACCGGCGATGACGGCCTGCCCATGTATGCCCATGGACACCGCCATCACGGAACAGCGATTCCGAGAAAATCGAAATGCATTGCGAACTCCACGATGCGCGCCCCGAGGATCTCCCGACACCACGCATTGGTGTCCCCCAGCGTTCCTTCCCAGGCACACGGCAGCAGCGCTCAAGCCAGCAGTTTCACGGCAATCAGCTCTGGAGGTCGATGGGAGAAGGAGGGGGAGGATGAGGAGGTGGAGGAGGAGGAGGAGGAGGAGGAGGAGGGGGAGGCGGAGGCGGAGGAGGAGGAGGAGGAGGTGGAGGAGGAGGTGGAGGAGGAGGAGGAGGATCAGGATCAGGATCAGGACAATCACAAGGTGATATCAACTACACAATGCCACTCTCTGAACTCCTCAAGGAAGACGAGGAACAGGTTGAAAGCGAAGACGGACCTGAAGACCCAGTAGCTGCAGGGAGGGACACCGATACCTTCACCATATTTCAGATACGACCCAAAAACTGACAGCGGCTAAACGGGTAGGATTAAGCTCGATACGGCCCTATACGTGGTCAACGGGCAAATTTGGCACAACTCGCAGAAGAACCACAACAGCGAGGTTTTATAGTACTGAGCTCGCTACCTCCAGAATTGTCTCGCCCACTGCCACACTTTCGAGCCATATAGATCATGTTCCTCAGCACGATTGCGCGCCACCCGTAACACAATTAAGTGATCACTGATGGGGTTCCCAACGACAGCAAACTGAATAACAGCCCGCACACTGTACAAAAGTGAAGATAACTGAAATCGACGCCCACTCAACATGCCCAGTACGCTGCCACCTCCCGAGCAAGAGGGTGTGAACAATTCCAGAAATCGCACAGGAAATTGAAGTCGCGACACTATGCGAGACTGAACAAAAATGTCACCATTTCGATCAAGCGCATCGGAGCAGCGCCAGAGCCCGCTGCCACGGAGGTGGAGGAGGAGGAGGAGGAGGAGGAGGAGGAGGAGAGGGAGAATATCGAGAAGGAAGGAGGAGGAGGAGGAGGAGGTGGAGGAGGCGGGGAACAGGGATAATGCGGCGAAGGGTGTGATGTAAATGGGGGCATGCTTGCGGCCGCAGGGTTTGCCACTTCCTCTGGGACAGGGCCAGAAGCTGACGGAGCATGTCCAAAATAATGCGAGGCAGTAGCTTTGGATGTGGCGATCGTCTCGAGTACGTCTTGTCGGTGGACGTCTAACTACTCAGTTTTGTTTGTTGTGTGCTTAGGGTGCAGAGGGTATTGTGCGATAGTCGGATGCTGATGGGAGCTTTTCGAGGAAGGTTCATGGGGAGGAGGAGGAGGAGGAGGAGGAGGAGGAGGAGGTGGAGAAGGAGGGCGGAGAGGAGGAGCAAGCGAACAATGGAGGAATAGAGGACACGAGGACGAATGAGAGGGAACAAGGAGGGGAGGAAGGGATTGGTAGGAGCGAGAGGGGAAGGAGGAGGAGGAGGAGTGTGAGGGCAATGTGTTTTTCGCCCGCGGATTACCATAGGCACGCGCTGGGCTGGGGAACATGTGTGTTAGAGTCGCGATGTTTCCGCCAAGGACGAGGGACAGGGGAAGGGAGAGGGCTTATGAGGAGGAGGAGGAGGAGGAGGAGGAGGAGGAGGAGAAGGAGGAGGAGGAGGAGGAGGAGGAGGAGGAGGAAGGGAGAGGGTTTATGAGGAGGAGGAGGAGGAGGAGGAGAAGGCGTAGTACGGGGAATGCGAAGAGGAGGAGCGCATTGTTCTTCGTCTGATCTGCCGGCTAGGTCACAGACGTTGAGACGCAGTCCAGCGTGGTGGATCCCTTGGAGGACGATCGGATATGCTATCTTCCTCCGCAGTTTGCACGGCAGGAAAAGTTTGTCCGCAGTGTGTATGATTCTTAGGCTTACGCCACACCGCCGACCCCTTGTTTATGCCAATCTGGGGGTAGTAGAAGCTGCGAAGGGGTGAAAAGCGAGTTTTGGAGCCACTTGGGGGCCGTTTCGGAGCCTCTGGGGTGCTTCTTGGGGGTTCCTTGGGGCGTCTGGGCGGCCTCGTGAGGGCCTCTGGGGGCCTCTTGGGGCACTCTTGGGGCCCCCTGGGGCTCCTGGGGGCAGAAAGCTAGAGTTTCAACATGTTTGGTCGCCCTCTTGGGCCCCTCTTGGTGCCGTCTTGGAGCCCTCTTGGGCCGTCTTGGGGACCTCTTGGGCCGTGTTGGGGCCGTCTTGGGCCGTCTGGAGGCCGTCTTGGGGGCCTCTTGGGCCATCTTGGGGCTTTTTGGGGGCCTCTTTGGCCGTCTTGGAGCGTCGGGAAGCCGAAAAGGCGGAAAAGCAAAAAACATCGAAAAACACTATGGAAAATCAACAATTTTAGACTCTTGGGGTCCTCTTGGGAGGCTTGTTTGGGACCTCGGGGGCCGTCTTGGAGACCTCTTGGCCCGTCTTGGGGCCATCTTGGGCGTCTTGGAGCGGTCGTTTGGCGTCTCGGGGCCTTCGTGGGCCGTCTTGGAGGCCTCTTGGGGGCTTCTTGGCCCGTCTTGAGGCCCTCTTGGGCCCGGAAAAGCCCCGTGAACCGCTCGTCCCGGCCCTGTCCCCCCGTCCGCTCGTCCCGGACCCCCCCCCCCCCCTCCAAATCGACCGGACCGGGCTCCCGGGGGAGGGGTTTGGGGAGGGGGAAGCATCTCACACGCCGATGATCCCCAAGGGGTCGGCGGATTTTCTCCAGATATCGATGCGTCTCTCGGAGCCTCGCGACCATCTTCGGCGACTTGCAGCTCATGTCGGTCCCTCTTGGAACAGTCCAGGGTCGTATTTGGGAGGGCGTGGGGAACCCCCTCGGGTGACAGAGAGCCCCGGAGTCCCACAACCAAGACTGCTACATTGGCCTCCCGTAGCCATTTTGGCTCAAGGCTGCGAGAATCTCATATCGTACCCGTCCCTTTATTCGTGAAAAATAGAATCTCTACACAGCAATGCGTGTTATCGTTAGCGTGACAATACAGTTGGTGCTATCGTCCTTTCGGTCAGCTGACAGCCTTCGAGTGGCACTTTCGAAAAAAAGCCGCTCGTCATGGACACAGCTCCGCCCGCATTTGATGAGCAGTGTCTTCACAGCATACGAG
Organism: Prorocentrum cordatum; assembly: GCA_963575745.1. Taxonomy (NCBI): domain Eukaryota; class Dinophyceae; order Prorocentrales; family Prorocentraceae; genus Prorocentrum; species Prorocentrum cordatum. The sequence goes on from CAUYUJ010005244.1 coordinate 16,108, forward strand.
CAGTGCCAGATCTCAAAACTTCATGCGCGCACATATTCAATCATTGCATGCGAGACCATGACCGAGAGTAAGCGAGATCAGCTATTGCATGACAACGGATGTTTCGTTTCCGGGATGATTCCGCAGTGCAGTGGATCCGGTAATGTCGAACAGCAGATCCTCCGTTGGGATGGTGCACAACGTGGGCCGAATTCTAAGCCATCTACATTTTTGGACGTGTTGCAGTGCCTCCCAAGGGCACAAACACAATCTTTTTCCTAGGCGAACCAACTATGGGTCAGGTGTTCCAAGAATCGATATGTAGTCTGTTGCGTCATCTTCTGGAGCATTTACTTGATAATCTGACACAGTACGAGGGTGCGACTGGACCGTCCACGGAAGTGAATCAGATCGGAGCAGCACGGGGTCAACAACGAGTAGGAGAACAGGTGTCAGGAAAACAGGTGGCAACATTCTGGGCAACCCGAGTTCCAATTCTTGGTAGAGACCTGCTCGTCGTATTCCAGCGGCATGACGAGATGTGCTCGTCGTGTTCCGTGTTTGATATTGGTTATGCACCTGCCATCAGGTCAATGATTGAGACGATTTGGAGACTACGAGGAGGCATTTGTATTGTGGCCACTCAGGGGGTTCATGTTTTCAAGAGGTTTGACGAGACTCTGCCTCCTATTCTTGAACTGTTGCAGTTCTCTGGCCAGAGGGCCAAGTCGAGGAGCCTGTTCTTGGAACCCCAGGCGACGCATTTTCCCAAAATGGGTGGGCTGTATGACGACATGGTTCCACAAGCTCGCAACTTCCCGACTGGGCCCAACGGCTGCCGCCCCCATGTCTCGACCGACGCTGAGTTTGCCAACTATTACGGGAGCATCATGCACAGAGTATTTTGCGACGCACCAGTTTCCAAACGTCACATTGCTGCCATTTTGGAAAGAGACGAGTACGAGGGGTGCTGCCCACCTGGGGCTAGGAGAAGCTAACCTGGACTGTGGCTGGCCTGACTCTGCTGCGATGCTGCGCGCGTGGTCGCGATGCCAAAAAGTGTGTGTGAGTGTGTGTGGACGTGCGAGCGTGTATGTCTGTTGAGCGTGCATGCGTGCGTGCGTGCGTGCGTGCGCTTGCGTGCGTGTGTGTGTGTGTGTGTATGTGTGTGTGTGAGCGTGTGTGCGTGTGTCTGTGTGTGTGTGTGTGTGTGTGTGTCCGTGTGTGTCCGTGCGTGCGTGCGTGCGTGCGTGCGTGCGTGCGTGCGTGCGTGCGTGCGTGCGTGTGTGTGTGTGTGTGTGTGTGTGTGGGTGCGTGTGTGAGTGTGTGTGTGTGAGCGTGCGTGCGTGCGTGCGTGCGTGCGTGCGTGCGTTGCCGTCCCACCTCGCCCTCCCTGCGTCGGATGTGTCCGGCACGGCTGCTCCGCACGGATCTCCGACACGCCGAGGGGCACGCCGCGCTCGTCCACTTCGGTGACCTGCTCCGCCCTCGTCGCCGCGCACGAGGACGCGACCGCCAGAAAGCGTGCGAGCGTGCGTGTGCGTGAAGGGGGAGCTGACGCGTCCCTGGAGCCGACGGCTGGCCGGTGCGCTCCGTCGCCGCGGAGGAGGCCACGCGCGTGCGCGCGAGGGTGGCACAAGTGACCACCCACCAGGCCACCCTAACCCAGCCCGAGGGCCCCGATTTGCCCTCCGTTCCTAGTGGGCGGGGAGGGCGTACAGGAACAAACCACACATGGAACCCGTACCTCCCCCCCCCACACACACACACACACACACACACACACACGCACACACACACACACATTCACACACACACACACACGGGAACAAACCACACATGGGTTTGCTGGTTGGGTTGGGGTGGTATGGCAGGTACTCAAAAAGTGCGCATGCTGATATCTTCGTCGTTCGTTTCGCACGGCCGTGCACACACGAACGCAAACATGAAACATCATGGCATGACGCGCAAAGGCACTAGCCCATCCGAGAGGTTCTGCGAACTGCGCGCTGCAAGCGCGCTGGCGGAAGTAGATTTCCGAAACTGCGTCCGTGTTGAGTCATTCTTCTCGTTGCCCCGAGCCGAGGACGGTCTGGGCGATGCCTTCGCAGCCGCGACCGAGGCGGAGGCGGAGGTGATGGCCCTGAGGCTTGGGCTGGTTTCCTCTTGTTCGTTCTATTTCGCATCGCGCTAACCTTTGAGTCGCATCAGTCAGTTCAGGGATCCGGGCTGGCGCCTGACTGACTCTTTCCCCTCACCTTCCTCCTCGTCCTTCTTCCTCGTCAAGAGGTGCAGGAGAGGAATATGGGGGGGAAGGGGGACCAACATGAGGAGGGTGAGTCCCCTGCTCGAGAGAGCGAGGGCTCGTCTCGCATGTCTCGCGAGCTCGGTAGCTGCTGGCGGCGTTATCGGCATAGCAGGGGTCAGCCTACGAGTCCCCTGGCTTGGTTAAGCCCTATGGGGCCCGCTACAGCTCGGTGCCGAGCCCATTTTCAAACAAAAACATTCTGGAACGGTGGAGGCTTATGGCACTGTTGCCCATCACCTCCGCTCGGGGTAGTAGGCACAAATACGGTCCCTGCTCGAACAATTGCTTTAGGGTTCCAAGCTTCTCGCGATGATGATGGTGATGATGCTGGTGATGGTGATGATGATACTGATGATGATGCAGCTGCTGCTGCTGCTGATGATGATGCTGATGATGACAGTGGTGATGATGATGATGGTGATGATGGTGATGATGGTGATGATGATGATGATGATGATGATGAGGAGGAGGAGGAGGAGGAGGAGGGGGAGGACAAGACACGGCACGACACGGCATGGCGCGAACACAGCACGAACGCATCAGAAGAAAGAGCGGTGTCTCCAATTTGTGGTAGTTTAAAGAAGTTGCAGCGTGGATTGTGTTTGGTCTTCCAGTCTTGTCGTACAGTCGGACCGATGTAGTAGATCGAGGTCGGTCCAGGAACGGCACTCTAATGTTCTTCGTGCGTGTTGGATGTTCTTGTGCATCCTGGGGGAGGGTACCCCGGAATGTTCTCCAGTTTTGGCCGGCGGAGGGCCTCATGTTCTTGAACGATGTTCTTTTGTCTTAGGCCCGGCCGTAGGCTTACGCCTTAGCTGCTTCAGTAGGCCTTGGCATCGCTTGGACGTGTGCATTTTTTCCCCAGCGAGGACCATTGATGAGCATCATTCGGACGGAGCTAGGACGAGGGCAAATCCGCTCCAGAGCGTGACGGAGCTAGGACGAGGACAAATCCACACCAGAGCGTTCCAGAACGCTCTCAGAGCGTTCCGGACCGCTCTGAGAAGGCCGCGGCGCCCGAGGCATCCTCCAGAGCAGCCAGATCTCAGAGATTTCCGATGTATCCTCACCCGCATTGAGCCTCGTCCTGGCTTCGTCTTACAGTGGAGGCCCATGCCAAGAAACACCCTGCTTGCCTCCACACCAAAAATCAAGGGACGTCCTGGGGTCTCAGGGTTGGGTTTCTTGTGGAAGGTTTCTTCTGGTCGAGTCCCTACTGCAGCAGTGCCCCTGGGCCAAGGTGCCCCCCAGGATTCTCGGGGCAGCCCAGGCGGCCTCCAGAGCACCTCCCGCGAGGCCCAGACGGCCCAAAAGTCAAGCCAAGAAGCCACACGCCCAGAGGGCCCCAGGGGCTCCCAAAGGGAGCGAACAGCCGGGGGCACCTCGGGCCAGGGGCACTTCTGACCACAACACGGGGGGAGGGGGGCCTCGAGGAGGCCCAGATCGAGGAGGAGGAGGATGAGGAGGAGGAGGAGGAGGAGGAGGGGGAGGAGGAGGAGGAGGAGGAGGAGGAGGAGGAGGAGGAGGAGGAGGAGGGGAGAGGAGGGGGAGGAGGAGGAGGAGGGGAGGAGGAGGGAGGAGGAGGAGGAGGAGGAGGAGGAGGAGGAGGAGGAGGAGGAGGAGGAGGAGGAGGGGGGCGGGGGGAGGGTGCTGCCAGAAAAGTACGCCATGGGCCAGGGTGTGCCCCCCCCCCCCCCCGGCTTCTCGGGGCACGGCCCCCCAAAAAGCCGGCGGCGAGCTGCCCCGGGGAGAGAACTCTTTGGGCCCCGGGGTGATGTCCGAGGTGGCCCTGGCCCAGCGGCCCCCCCCTCCTCCTCCTCCTCCTCCTCCTCCTTCTCCTCCTCCTCCTCCCTCCTCCTCCTCACCTGGACCTTTTCCTAGCCTGGTCTCAGGCTAGGACCCAAGCGGTGACCTCATGCGGTGGCTGACTTCGGCAGCAACCCATGGGCCCCGACAAAAAGAGCTAGTTCGAGCCACATCTGGGCTCATAGCTCACGCGAGCAGCTTTCGAGCGAGGACCCTCCGTACCATCCTCACAGCTCGTCTCGCGGCCCCTCGCCCCACTCTCGTTGGAGGGAGCCGAGGGAAAAGAATTCACTGCCTGCTGCACTGACTCGTCACGATTGGCGGTGTGACGAGCAAACTTGTTGGGCCGTGACTCGGCACCAAAATCGGAGGCGGGGCGGATCCTCGACCCCTGGTCTGCAGGGGTCGAGTGGGACAAAACACTAAATCGGTACGACCCTTCGTGGGAAGGCGCTCTGAGACCGTGGATTTCGATACCATCCGAATCAAAAGTTGGGGACGGGCGTTGAAACAAACCTTGGTCGCTCTCAGTGAGAGCGTGAGGACCCTCCGCACCATCCTCACAGCTCAGCACGTGACCCCTAGCCCCTCTCTCGTTGGAGGGAGCCGAGGGAAGAGAGAAACCAGCCTGCTGCACTGACTCGGCACAATTGGCGGTGTGTCGAGCCGTCTTGTAGGGCCGAACTTCACCACAAGAAACAGACGCAGGGCGGATCCTCGACCCCTGGACTGCAGGGGTCGAGTGGAACAACTGGGGAGTGGCAGCAGCAACCACGACCTGCACGACAGACGACTGGTCAACGACCTCCTCTCGCTGCTGCCCATCTCCCGTGAACGGCAAAACGGTGCCATCCTGCAAAAGACTGGTGCGGGTGAAGCTGCTCGGGCCACTTGGGCCACTGACTGAGATTGCTGCAGCAGCCGTATCGACAGACGAAGACTCAACGACATTGTTAATCTGCTGCAGCTCCTGGCTCGCAGGTTGCACGGACGACGACTCAACGACAATTTCTTCCTGCGAGCCAGGGTGTGCATTCACAACTTCTGGTGAGATTTCGACAGTCACACCAGGAAGTCGTGGGTGCCGACCCTTACATATTCTGTATTTCCATCTCTCAGCATGGTTCCTGGTAGGGCGCCCGCACTTCTTACCCAGGAGAGCTAGAGGACCCAGGGTCGAGACAGCCTTGCAACTGACACAAACGAACAACGGCGAGTCGTCGCTACACTGGAAGGAAAGAAGCCTGTGTCCGAGAGCCGAGACACGCCACAAAGTGTCGGGAATAACGCCAGAACAACCCTCACATGCAGGCTTGCCTGAGCTACCGAAAATTAACGGAGTGGGATGCTTAGTGCGCAAGCAATGTCCACAACGCCAATAAGAGCGGCACCACTCCCACACATGCTCAAACTCCGTGCCAGGTTTCACTTTGATTTCCTTAGGGGGCCTGGCTAGCACAACCCCGCTGAGGTCGAGCCGAGGCCACAGTGGCAAAATCCGAGCGGCCAGGCGGCAAACAGCCTTCGCAACGCTGATTTTGTGCGCAAGGTCGGTCAGTTGGGCGTCCGTGGGCCTAGGATGCGTGGCGAGGCCAGCCTTGGCAGCCTCATCAGCAGCATCATTGCCAATTTTTTTTTTTAAAAAAAAAAAAAAAATCGGTCCCTGTCGGACAGGTCATCCGAGTCCACAACATGGGCTTTGACTTTGTGGAGGGTTCCCGTCCACCACGAAGAAAAGCTAGAAAACATGAGCCCCGCATAAGGCCTCTTATGGGACAGCTTAATGGCGGGGGGCTCTCCGTGGGCACGAACAACGTTGAGACAGTCGGAGTAGCCAATAGAGGGGCCAACAAGGCACTGGGAGGAAGCTTCGAGGGCCCCGTACTCCCCAGCCTGGCTGGTCTGGGGGAGGGGGGCCCACATAGGCCCAAACGCACTAAACAAGTTAGAACCGTCGTCTGCGTGGGCTGTAAAACCCCAGCTTGCTCTGGATAACTCTTTAATGATGTGTCGCTGACAGCTGCCGTCCATGAATCTATGACCCGAGACCGCCGTATTGACCCTATCAGGATCTCCTTCCCGCCTGGTCTGGGTACCTCCTTCACCACGAGGACGGGGAACCGAGTCACCTGGGTGCGGGAACAGACCCTTAGTATAGAGGAGGAGGGTAGCAGGATCAGAAAGATCACACGACCGAGCATCTTGCTGGATCCGATCTTTCACAAGGTCGTCGCGATCTTCCTGAACGTTGGGGCAGAACCACAGGCGGTGCATGAGGCTGTCAGAAGCAGCCAGGCACAAAGAGCAGAGATCAGAGTCGAGCTGGTAGCCCAGGGCGATCGCACGGTCCCTGGTCCAGGTCGCCCCACAGCTAAGCCCGCGGATACTGCCCTTCTCGAGGGCCGTGAATTTGCTAGAGTGGAGCTGGGCCTCCACCACATCGTAGCACAAGCGCTTGCCAACACCTAACGCCTGGCCTGAGTCTCTCTGCAGCTGGCGGAGGACCCCTTCAACCAACAGCTTTTTGACCAGGGAGGGGGAAAAAGACGTGAGCCCAATAGTTTCCCCGAAATCATTAATGAGCTCAGTGAACGACTTCATACCCCAGTGGATACGCTGCAGAGAGACCTTCATGGCCCCCAAAGGCCCAGCCACAGTACGCCACGAGAGGTCCTTATCGTCAGGATCCCTGATGAAGATGGTCTCCCAGGCTTCGCGCAGAAACCTGAAATCAAGGGGGTACTTGAAAATCCTAACCTGGTTGGCCCAGACCTCCTTGCTGTGACGGATGACAGGAGCGACAGCGTAGGTAGCAGTAGGGTCCCTCTCAAGGATGAGCAGGGACGTGAGGGACCTCATGCCAGCGGAAGGTTTGAGGACCCTACCGAGCCCCTGGCGGAGCCCCTGGAGCTCGAAGTCGGAAACTCCGTGAACCTCCGAACCATACGTCCTTCCCCTCCTCCTGCTCCTTCGCCTTTTCCTCCTCCTCCTCCTCCTCCTCCTCCTTTCCGCCCAGGCCCGCCGCCGACCATTGGCCTCCAGAGCACCCCTCACGAGGCCCGGAGGGCCCCAGGGGCTCCCAAAGGGAGCGAAGAGCTGGGGGCACCTTGGGCCAGGGGCACTTCTTCGCAGGCCTAGAGGTTGACACCAACACCAATATCGGCGATGTACCTCCACCGAGGGAAGAAGGTCCCGATCTCGGTGATGGTGGTAATATTCTGGGATCCAAGGTGGCCGAAATATTACCACCAACACCGAAATCTAGGATCGTCTTCCCCCTGTGGAGGCAACCCCCTGTGTTGGTGTTGGTGCCCATTTCCAGGCCTCTAACTTCTGGCAACGCCCGAGGGGGGAGGGGGGGGAGAGGGGCGGGGGGCGAGGGCGGGAGGCGAGGATGGTCCTGGCATCTCTCGGGCGCGTGCACTCTGTTCCTCGGCGAGGGCCCTCGAGGAACACGGCGTCGGCAGGCGTGCGGGGGCGGGGCCGTCCGAGCGGTGGCGCGCGGTGAGCTGGATGCGGAAGGGGCGGAGGGGATGCGGGCATTCGCGTCACTGCTCTCGGGGCTGCGAGGGGGAGGAGGTGGAGGAGGGGGAGGAGAGGGAGGAGGAGGAGGAGGAGGAGGAGGAGGAGGAGGAGGAGGAGGAGGAGGAGGAGGAGGAGGAGGAGGAGGAGGGAGGAGGAGGAGGAGGAGGAGGAGGAGGAGGAGGAGGAGGAGGAGGAGGAGGAGGAGGAGGAGGAGGAGGAGGAGGAGGAGGAGGAGGAGGAGGAGGAGGAGGAGGAGGAGGAGGAGGAGGAGGAGGAGGAGGAGGAGGAGGAGGAGGAGGAGGAGGAGGAGGAGGAGGAGGAGGAGGAGGAGGAGGAGGAGGAGGAGGGGGAGGACGAGCCGTCGGTCGCTGAGAGTGTATTCTGGGATGCCCAGATCCCGATCTGTTTCTAGCGCCTGCCTGCTTCAAACATCGATCTTTTTGTTGCTGTGCTTTGGTATTCTCTGGGAGGGCCTGAACCCAATCTGCTTGATCCACCTTGCTACTTCATGCTTTTATCTACTTCTTCCGATCGACGTGTATGGGCATTTACGTCACTGATCTCGGGGCTAGTTCGAGCCCTGCGTACCTGTTCGCCGAGGACCACTTCAATCCACCCATATGGGCGTCAGGCTGCTGCGTACTGGACAGAGCAGCCGTTGCGGAGGTCCTTGCTGGCACCTTGTGCCAGGGTCCTTGAAAGCCTGGTGGGCCCCCTCACCCCAGAATCTTTCCTGTGGTAGGATTCCGTTTAGAATCTTCGTGCAGGTCTTTGCATTATGTGTTGCGCATTCTTTCTACCATAGCTTCTGAGAGTAGCCCGCACGCAGCCTACAACACACATGTCATTGGCCGATGCCTGATGAGATGCGCCCATTGTATCCTGAGATCTTCTCATCCCTCGCGCTCACAATCTCTAACCCTGAAGCTGAGGACTTGGAGCAGGAGCACGGAGGAGGAGGAGGAGGAGGAGGAGGAGGAGGAGGAGGAGGAGTACGGAGGTTGCAAGATCGGGCGGAGCGGGGGACACGGAGGGGCTCCGTAGCCGCTGTGGCTCAAGACGTGGCAGCGCCGCGGGTGCGTGGGCACGCGGGGGATGGTGGAAGGCCACCAGTGCCACCGCGTGGCTGCGGAGCACCGCCGCAGGCTGCTCGGCCGCCGCTTCCACTGCACGAGCCCGAACGGCCGCTTCACCGAGGGCGCCGCGCGCTGCAACGGGCGGCGGCTGGCGCGGATCGAGGTGCACGGGAAGAACCTGTTCTACTTCTTTGCCCCGGCCGCATCTGGGCGGCCAGCCCGGGGGGCAAGCGAGAGGGCGCGGGTTTCCTCGGAAGGCTCGGAGGTTCCCCGGCCTTCTGAGAGGTTGTCTCTGAGCCTTCCCCGAAGGCACAGAAGACTTCTCAGAAGTCTGGCCCCGCCGCCTTCTGAGAAGGCCTTCTCTCCGACGAAGGCATCTATACACCACCACCGTTCCAGGCCAGGGCCATCCTGGGCCCCAGGATGGTGTATAGACCCTCCTGGCTCGGCCAGGAGGGCGTATACACCATCCCAGGACCCAGGATGGCCCTGGCCTGGCACGGTGGTGGTGTATAGATGCTTTCTGCGTATGCTCTCGACCAAAAGACAACCGACACCATCCCACCAACGGCCCTCAATGTTGCGCTACGGCCCATGGGAGGCCGTAGCGCACACCGTGCAAAAGCCCAGGCCAGAGCTCATGGCATGTGCTGAGGCCCGTGGGGTCGTCGGTGGGGTGGTTACCAGCCTGGAACATATCCCTATCCCTATGCTGGGCACCTCCTCATTACGATGCCAATCTTAGGGATTCCCTTATTTTTTGAGGGCGAATCCCTAAGATTGCACCGCCTTTTGGCGTGTTAATCTTAGGGATAGGGATACGTTCGAGGCTTGTCGTTTGTTTTCTGTTCCATTCCCCTCTGAGATCCGACGCAGCGGAAACAAATGCAATGCCGTGAAAATCTACGCCCGGAGCCCTGGACCCCATTTGTTTGTGCCACTTTTCGAGCCGCAGCGATCTGTGAGAGCCCTGGGGCTTTTTTTTTTTTTCCCAAAAAGGAAAAGGAATAGCGAAAGCGCCCGACTCGAAAACAGTGAGACGCCGAGGTCACAGGGTCCTTCTCGCTCCCCCCCTCGCTCGCCGCCGAGCCTCGGCTGCTGCCCCGGCGCGCCTCGGCTTCCCCGTGGGCCGGAGGCAGGGCTGCCCACGACCCGACTCGAGGCCATTCGATTCGCCGGCTGGGGCTGCGATTCCTGGGGGGTGGACAGACCTCCTACCCTGACACGTCGATTAAGGAATTGGCCGTTGTCGGTTCGCAAGAGGGCGTCGCGGCCGTCATTTTTGCGGGTCCAGGTCCTTCGGTTTCGGTCCCACGTCGTTTTCACTAAGGGGAGGTCTACTAAAGGGAGGTTTGTCCACCGTCGAATTCCAACCCGATGTGATCCGGCTCTACAGTGGAGGCCCATGCCAAGAAACACCCTGCTTGCCCTGGGCTTCTCGGGTTTCGGTGGTGGTGCCGCGGAAGGCGCGACGTGCCCACGCCAGAAATCAATGGACGTCCTGGGGTCTCAGGCTCGGGTTTCTTGTGGACGGTTTCCTGTGCACTGGCCCGCACGGTCTTCACCAGCATCGGCCAGGGCCAGCCGGGAACGGGGGCGCGGCGATGATGCGATGCCGATGCGACTCGGGGGCTTGCGCTGGCGACTCGATCCGCCCCCGATCCGAGCGGATCCCGCGACCCGCTGCAGCGCAGACCTGCCAGATCACCAGCCTCGAATTGATCCCCATCCCTAAGATCTTGACGCGCCGCAAGGCGATGTGGCAGTCTTGGGGACGCGCCCTCAAAGACTGAGGGAGTCCCTTCTAAGATTGGCATCGTGATGGGGCGATGCCCAGCATAGGGATAGGGATCTGTTCCAGGCTGGCAGCCAGAGGCCCGCCGCGCGCCCCTCGCGGCGGCCGCGCCGCCCCGCGCGCGGCGGCCGCGCCTGGCCGCAGGCGGCCCACCGCCAGCCCGCGCCACGGGCAGCCGCGGCCGCGGGCCACGCTGCCGCCGGGCCCGCCGCTGCCGCAGGCGGGGCGGCTCATCGGGACGCTCGACACGTGTGCGGAAAGAATTGCCTCCCGGCCGCGTGAGGCCCCGCCTTCTTCCGCCCTTTCTCTGCCAATAAAAAGCTGTGCGCGTCCCGCTCAGCTTTCAGCGGAGGAGGTTCGCTCTCGCCCCGCAGATCAAAAAGGTGTACGGAAATAATTATTGAATCGCTTCGCTCATTCCGCCGGCCCGTGATATGGCATCGCTGGTTTTTGTCTGTGTGTTCGTTGCCCATGTTGCGCTCTTGGGGGCGGGTGTCGTTCGGACGCGTTGCGTGGGGAGTTTTGATGGTGAAGCAGTTCCCTGGGGGTCGTCTCTCGATGGGGCGAAATAGAGTCGTCGTCAAGATGCTTCTTTGGGGGGCCTCTTGGGGTCTGTTGAGAGGCCGTTCGGGGGCGCCTGGGAGACATGTTTGAAGCCTTCTGGGGCTTCTTTTTGGCCTCCTGGGAGTCTCCTGGGGCCTCTTGGCGACATCTTGGGGCCTCTTGGAGGCCTCTTGGGGCCTCTTTGGGACCTCCTGGGCGCCTTCTGGGACGGAGGGCTCCATTTTTGAGTTCTCGGTATCCCTCCTGAGTCCCTCTTGGGCCCGTCTTGGGGCCTCTTGGTCCGTCTTGGGCGGCACTTGGGCCGTCTTGAGGGCTCTCTTGGGTCGTTTCGGCGCCGTCTTGGGAGCTTCGTGGGCCGTCTTGGAGCGGTCTTGGGGGCCTCTTGGGCCGTCTTGGAGCGTCCGGAAGCCGAAAAAGCCAGAACACAAAAAACATCGAAAAAACAAATGAAAATCAACGATTTTGGCCTCTTGGGGCTCTCTTCGGAGGCCTCTTGGAAGGCTCTTGGGGCGTCTTGGAGGCCTCTTGGGCTGTCTTGGGGGCCTTTTGGGCCGTCTTGGGGTCATCTTCGGCGTCTTCGAGCGCTCTTTGGGCGTCTCGGGGGCCTCTTGGGCAGTCTTGGGGGCCTCTTGGGGCACTCTGAGCGCGCTCTGGGGAGCCTGAGAGGCCGCACCCAGAAGGAAAACCATCTCTGAGTAGACTTGGTCGGGCGGCGGTCGGGCGGCGGTCGGGCGGCGACCGGGCGTTGGTCGGGGTACTTTTCGCCGGGGGACCCCCAGGGGCCGCCCCGCGCGCGCGAACTAGAAATACTGTTAATACTGTTAATCAGTTACCGGAGATCTTAGCACGCCCTGGCCCGTTGGGCCGGCGAATTTCAGTACCCCGCCCCGCCGCTGCCGCAGGCGCGGGCGGCTCATCGGGACGCCCGTGAACGGGCGCGAAGACCGGCAGCAGTTCTCTAGGCCTCCTCGATGGGGTCGGAGCAGGTGGGGTCGGAGGATCGCGCCGCATCGCAGATGCGTCGGCGATGCGGCCCGATGCGAGGCCCGAGCTTCTCCACGCCGACGTCGCTGGTGCATCACGGACGTTGCCAGTGCCTCGCCGAGACATCGCCGATGCGTCAGCGATGCGGCGCGATCCTCCGACCACATCCACTCCAATCCCATGTAGGAGGCCTCTAAAGAATCGGCACACAGACCGGCAGCATTTCCCGCTCCTTTTGAGCAGGGCTCGCTGTGGGTGCCGCCGCGGGCGTTGTCTTCTTGGGACAGAGGGCCGCCTGCCCAACGGCGGCCGCTTTGGGTCTGGGACAACACTTGTTGTTGAGCATTGGATTCGTTCTTTCCGTACCCATGCTGGGCGTCCAGTGCTCATGGCGGCCAGCCCGTGGGGGAAGTGAGAAGGGGCGGGCGCTCTCAGAAGACTCGCGGATCCCTTTGCCTTCTGAGAGGCTTTCTGAGCCTCCCCCGAAGGTGCAGAAGACCTCACGGAAGGGCGGAAGGCTTCCGAGAAGCCCTGGCGCCTTCTGAGCAGGCCTTCTCAGGAGGAGGAGGAGGAGGAGGAGGAGGAGGAGGAGGAGGAGGAGGAGGAGGAGGAGGAGGAGGAGGAGGAGGAGGAGGGGGAGGAGGAGGAGGAGGAGGAGGAGGAGGAGAGGAGGAGGAGGAGGAGGAGGAGGAGGAGGAGGAGGAGGAGGAGGAGGAGGAGGAGGAGGAGGATACCTACTTCCCCCCCTCGCTCGCCGCCGATCGTCCGGCGGCTCCCGCCGTCGCCTCGGCTGCCTTCCGCTGTGCGCTGCGGCGGCCCTGCACGGCCGGCCCTGTGGACCTCTGCGGCGACGCCGGCACGGTCGTGGTGCACGTGCACTTCGGCATGTCGGGGACGTTCCGCGTGCAGCAGGTGTCGGCAGTACAGTGGAGACCCATGCCAAGAAACACCCTGCTTGCCTCCAGGGTGCCCTGGGTTTCTTGGGTTTCGATGGTTTTGCTATGGGAAGCGTGACGTTCCCACACCAAAAATCGATGGACGTCCTGGGGTCTCAGGGTTGGATTTCTTGCGGAAGGTTTCTTGTGGCCGGGCCTTCACTGTAGGGGAACAAACGACGGCATAAACATGACAACTCGGGGGTCCGCGCGGACTTCTCGGATCCGCGCTGGACCCCCCTCCCTGGCGCGCGGAGCGCGCCAGGGGCGGCGCTGGAGGCGCTGCCAGGGAGCCCCAGCATCCGAGAAATCCGCACGGACCTCCGAGTTTTTAATGTTTGTGTCATTGTTCGTCCCCCTAGGCAGAAGAGGATTGGCCAGAGCCCACGCCGACTACACGCCTGGAGATGCGCAGCATCCCAGAGGAGGGAGGGCCCCAGTGGAAGTGCTCGCAGCTGGTCTGTCAGCTCTCCGCGATGACGGTGGCCTGGGGCAGCGAGGAGCTCTACCAGCGCAAAGTCAAGGTGTTGGGCCCAGACCCGCTCCGTGAGGACGCTGACAAGGAGGCCTTCTTCAGGAAAGTCCGCGCCTCTTCGCGCTCAGTGGGGCTCCTGCTGATGGACCAGTCGGTCATCGCAGGCGTGGGGAACATTCGAAGAAGAACAAAAACCCATGAACATGAACTTTTGCCGCTCCGCGCGGATTTCTTGGATCGGCGCTTGGGCCCCGCTGGCGGCGCCTCCCGGCGGAGCCACTGGCGCGCTCCGCGCGCCAGGGAGGGGGGTCCAGCGCAGATCCAAGAATCCCGCGCGGAGCGCCAAAAGTTACGTTCATGACGTTGTTTCTTCTTCTGAACATCTACCGTGCCGAAATCCTGTTCAAGGCTGGGCTGCATCCCGAGCAGCCTGCGGCTTCGCTGGGCGAGCGCGAGCTGGAGCTGGTCTGGCAGCACTCGGTGGCGCTCCTGCAGCGCGGCTTCCAGGCCGGCTCGATTCTGACGGTCGACCCTGAGGAGGCGACGCGGCTTGGAAGCACTTGGAAGCGGCGTTACGTGTACAACCACAGGCAGCCACACGGTGAAGCAGATGTTCCAGCCTTGGCCCGTAGACTTACTTGTTGTCTCCTTTGGGCCGAAGAAGAAAAACCCATAAACACGATTTTTGTGCGCTCCGCGCGGATCTCTTGGATTGGCGCCAGCGCCGCTCCTGGTGCGCTCCACGCGCCAGGGAGGGGCCCCAGCGCGGATCCAAGAAATCCGCGCTGGGGCGTTTTGTGTTTGTGTTTGTGGCGTTTTTGTGTTCTTGTGTTTGTGGCGTTTTTGGCGTTTGTTCTTCTCTTGTGTTTGTGTTTGTGGCGTTTTGGGCGTTTGTGGCGTTTCTTCTCTTGTTCTCTTTGTTCTTGTGTCTGTGGCGTTTTTTCTCCTCTTCGGGGCGGGGCTCTCCGTGGGGGGGTCTCCACGGAGGACGTGCCCCTCTCCCTGGCCGTCTTGCTCCCCAGCGGGCGGGGGAGGGGCACTGCGGGACGGCAAAATGACCACAGCCACTGCTTCTTGTTTCGGGGCTGGACAGAACCCCCAACAGTGACACGTCGATTAGTGAATTGTCCGTTTTCGGTTCTCGAGAGGGCGCCGTGGCCGTTATTTTCCAGGTTTGCGCCCTCCAGGTTTAGGCCTCAGGTCGTTTTCACTAAACCACGTTTTACTAAAGGGGGGTCTGTCCATCCCCGATTGTTTGCGCCGCCTTCCAGCCGGCCAAGAAGCAGTGGTTCACCGCCCACCAAACCACCCCAACCCAACCCGAAGGCCCCAATTTGCCCCCCATTTCCAGTTGGGGGGGGGGTCGGGGAATGTTGAGAAAACGCACATGAAGCCCGTACCCCCCCAACCCGAAATTCGGGTCTTCGGGTTGGTCTGGGGTGGATTGGTAGGTAGTCAGTGGTTGTGGTCATTTCCCTGGTGCCAAGCTTGACGAAAATGACCATAACCACTGCTTTGTTTCTGCTGGCTGGAAGGCGGCAACGCAAGACAAGCAGTGGCTGTGGTCGCTTTCACGTCCCATAGGCATGCAGTGCGAGGCGTCTGTGCTTCGAGCGTTTCCGCCCGCCTCTCTTCAGCTTCTTCCCCTCCTGGCGGTGAGGGCGGGGGCGGTGGTCAGGGTGGGGGCCCACGTCTGTGTTGTTCTCCGTGCACCTTGTCCCCTCGGGGGCGGGGAGGGCAGCTCAAAAGAAATAACAAACTATAGAAAGAGATGTTTGGAACAACGAATCCATACATCAGAAGGGTCGATCACTTGAACGGTCCAAGAAATTCTAGACGTTTCGCGTATCCCCACCAGCCCATCCAGAAACGACGCCCAGGCGAGTAGAGGGTCGTCCTGAGGGGCTTTTCGGCGGAGCGCAAGGGTGGCGGGCCTCCATTTCAAGGCCTTGGTCCCATCCCGTTCGCGGTTTCCTTTGCACGGGGCAGCCCATGGGACAGCCCCAGGAGTACCCACGGGTTGTTGGTTGTGTCGTGGTTTCTGTTGTTGTTTTGTGGTCGCGCCGTGGAAAAATAAGAACCCGTATGCACAGACTTGTACGCTTAGGCGTTTATACATATGTAGGTGGATATTGGTGTGGATATGCCACAATTCGGGTGAGAAGGAGGTTGGGGGGGTAGGTGCGGCTTTCGGTTTGCGACTGGTGTCCGATCGGGTTCGCGTCATATGTCTACGTGTACGCATCTGTTCATGTACATTATACGTAGAAGTTCCAATTCTGTTTCAAGTTTGCTACTTCGGGCCCCACAGGCCACATCCGTTTGTATTATATGCGCTATGTTACGTGTGTTCAGTGGCGCGCGTGGCCTTCTTCGCGATCGCGTCATTCAACCCGCCGTCTGCGAACATAGAAAGAAGCCAGGTCATTTGGACACTTTCCAGGTCGTGGGCCTCATCGGCACACAAAGATGCAGGATAACAAATGTGAACATCAGGAATGTTATGAGGTCTCAAGTGGGGGCGGAGGCAAGGTGCGCACGTGAACAGGAGTGTGGGCCCCCAGTATTGTATAGGACGGTTGGTTGTGCTTCTGCGTCGCAGGGGCTTCAGGGCAGATGCGCGGCGGTCAAGTTGGAACGAGGGGCCTGCAGACTATTTCGCATTACGGTGTATGCGCCGCCCGTGCCGTGGGACAAGGAGAAGATTTCGCAGTGGCAGAGGACGGCGGCGGTAATCACGAAGTGATTTAAAACAGGGGTGCTGGATATGAGTCTGATCGATGCGGGCGGGAGTGCGGGAGCTTATCCCGTGTATGGATTTGGTTACAGATGTTCGGAATGAAACTGAGTGGGTGTGTGTGGGTTTTGTTTGCATGCAACTGGATGGTTTTCTGCCACAATGTTGTCAATATTGGAAGCGCATGATCTGGTAGTTCCCCACACAAGGTATCATGCTGGACCCACCCACTTCGGCAGCAAAGATCAGGGCAATTCGGTTGGCCATGTATGTGTTCCAGGGGATTTGGTGGATGATCGCAGGTTATGTAAGACGCTTGTACCAGCAATGGGGCTGTTACAGTTGCATTGGGCAGTTAGATGGCAGGATCACATGCCGCCTGGGGGGGGGGGCATTTCCATGAATGTGTTCGAACCAAACCAGGGAAGGCAATATCGGCATCCCAAACCTGATGTCGCGGCAGAGGATTTTTCTTTGGCCAGAAAACGGGCAAACAAGGCTTAAGCAATTTGCGCAGCCCTTGGAGGATAGAGGTATTGAGAATGTAGCCGAGTTCGGGTCATGTTCCTTCAGTGAGCGAAATCTTGCACATAACGCCAGCAACCTGGTACTGAAAGGGCTGAATTGCGGTGCTGAATAGACTTGCATGTTGAGCCACAGGCGCGTGGAAAATCATTCGAGGCAGGTGAAGGGAGCATGTCGTTTGTGTGTTGCATCGCCTTGTTTTTCGTGGGTGTGCTGGTGGTGTTGGTGACCAGGGTGATAGACGTAAAAAAAATTGGCCTGTCCCAGCATACCAACAAAACAGTGGCGCAGGAGGAACAAGGCGTCTTGCTGCGTGGAGATCACCGAGGGAGGAGTGGATGCGCTCTATGAAACCAACTAGCGGCATGATAGACATGGAGCTCGCAGATCTGGCGAGGATGATTGCCAACAAGGGAAGAGGGCCGCGCAAGAGGAACTACAGAGTCGCCCTCAGCTCAGCGAATGCGAGACAATGGATCTCCAAACTGCACGAAGACGGTCGACAAGCGGACGCAGGCTGTCAATTGTTGGAGAGTCAGGCGGTGGACCCCGTGGTGGAGATGAACTGGGGCCTCTTGCTTCTGGATAACTGTTCGGTTGGCCAGGTCGGAAATGACATGGGGGCGATGCGCAGGCAGGTGTGAACTTGGGACTATGGAGAGCATCGCCCAGGCACCAACCCGCTGCTGAGTTGCTTCGAGTTGCGTTGGCGCCGAATTGATCTCACTCGAGACTGCCAAAACTGGCGGCGGGAATCGGCGGCGACGCGGGCCAGCCGAAGAGAAAGACCCCGATGTTTCATTCGCTGTTCAGGCCCGTGATTTGAGGAGTAAGATGGGCCGAGAGTTCAACGACGCAGCGGGCGGCTAGCGAGGCGGCGCGGCTAGCCAAAGCGAATGGCAGCGCAGGCGTCGACGAGAATAGGGCCAGCGTTTTTGGGCGCTGCGCCGAAACATTTCTCTCGCTGCGCTGCGCTCGATCGGCGCTGGCACCTTCGGGCGCGGAGGAACCTTCGCGCGCGCGGGTGGCTTGCAGGGAGGAAACGAGAAGCGGCAACTACTGCGCAGCGGTGCATTTCACGACGTCTTCTGCGCGAGGCCAAGCAGCGACTCGCCGGGGGGGTGCCTCGCGCCGAACCTGCGCATCATTCCATCCCTCAGCAGCGCCCACAGGATGCAGTTGGCGATTTCAGTAGGATTCCTGACCGGCGAGGTTGAGGTCGGCTAAACCGCGCTGCGTTGTTTGACGCGCCTAAGGCTCCGTTTTCTTTTTTTTGTCATGAGGGCCCGTCTCGCCGCCCTTTGACGGCGACAAGTTGCGCGTCGCGCGCGCGCCGACGCGCGCGGGTCGCCCCCGGGTCGCGCGCGGCCGCCGCGCGCGTCGCGTCGAGCGCGCATGGGCAGAACCGAGGGCGGGCCATTGTTTTCAATTTGCGTCGACGATGTCGCAGACGCCTCTGCGATCGATTGGGGCGCGTCGGCGACGGCTGTCTCGGGCGCCGAGCAAGGCGAATTTCTGGGCGCCGAACTTGCGAGGATCAAGCTGGCATGGCATCGCAAACAGCAGGAGAACCATATTTTTGCACGGGGCTCGGGGCCCAGCGGGGTCGAGGCCCCCTCGCCGCGGCAGCTGGCGCCGCGGGGCGAAGCTGTCGCGAGAGCCCGACGCCCGGGCCCCAGATCTGAGCCAAAATTGCAATGCGCGCCGGCGGGGGGGCCTGGATCTACGGGGAAGGCGCGGGCGTTCCTGCGCTTGTTAAATTGGGGTGCAATCTACATCGAGGCCGCGCGGCCAATTCGTGTCTGCCGGGGGCAGAGAGCCCCGCCAAAGCCTGAGCGCTCCCCGGTGCTGCGGACTGGAACCCCGTCGATTCGCTGATGTCTGGGCACGCCCGCGTGCCCCGAGGCGCCGCGCGTTTTGCGGGGGAGGTGCGCCCATGGGGAACGGGGCGCGATGGAGGATCGCGCGCTGCCGGTTCGCCCCCGACCCACGTCGAGGTCAGGAAGCGTCGCTTAGCGATAGTGACAATGTAATAGTCGGCCAGAACATTCGGCCGAGTTTCTAGGCGCCAGTTTGTGGGCGTTCGTGGGCCGGGCGTCCGAGCTTCCTCGGGCCTCGAGGTTTGGCGGCGAATCCTTTGGCTGAGAAGCTCGGGGGGGGGATATCCGGGCGCGGCAGTTCTGGGCGATGGGCGGCCCTGCCAGGGGGGCGCGAGTCCCCGGTGGATGCCGCTGCCGCTGAGCTCGAAGACTTTCTGAAGGGAGACGCGCGAGGTGTAAAATCCCATTCGAATTCGCACATCGGCGAGCACATGCAACAGGCTGAGATTCGAGAGAAGGGGGGCCCATTCGCGCGGTCGGCGCCGGGCGCAGGAGCCTGGCGGGAAGAAGCGCGGGCCTGCTTTCACGCAGAACAAAGGCTAGCTGTCCGCTGCGCTAGAAGACAGGGGGGCGCTCATTGGGGGGCGAATACTGGGGGGGCCACGTAGAATTTCTAATCGGCGCGCGAAGCGCAAAACACCGCGACCAAGCGCGGCGCGACGCATCGCATCGCCAGAAGTTTGGAGAGTCGCGATTGTCGAGCTGGCAGAAGCGGGATCGATGGCACCGCAAACGGCGCACCAGATACTGACCGACGCGTGATTTCGAGGCCGATGAGGTGGATGTGCTCCGCGGCCACGCTTTGGCCGTGCTTTTGCAGGGCGGGTTTGGGATCCACGGGGCGACGCCGCCGGCGCCGCGCGTTCGCCGCTGGCCCGGGAGCGTCGCGACCGGTTCCGTCCGCGGGCAAGAAGAGGGAGGGGGCCCGGGGGCGAGGGAGGGGGCGCTCTAATCGATGGCAGGGGCGTCAAGGCGAAGACGAGCCGATCTGGCCGACTCGGCCCCTCGCGCCTCCTCGTGCAGCTCGAGGCCGGGGTGGGGGTTTTGGAGCACCTGGCGCAGCTAGCGGCAGTCGGAAACAAGTCCGAGGATGTGGCGCGGAGGGGGTTCAGGGCATGCAAGGAGCATCTTGAGGCGGTCAAAGCACGAGGCAACACGCACCTGGGGGGGTCGCCAGAACAACGCCGATTTGAAGCGATTCTACGCGTCTCGGGGTGCTGGTTCACCGCGGAGTCGTCGCAGCGTGAATTTTGGATCAACTTCTCGCGCGCGCCCGCAATGCTGCCCATGATGCTTCGCAACAGCGACGTGGGCGGCAAGACTGCGGATCGAAGATTGCGCGGCCCCCCCGACGCCCTACAGCGATGTCTGTCGCTTAACGTTCCGAGAGAAATGGGCAAGCAATGGCGCCCAAGACCGCGGAAGGGGCGAGGGCGCTCGCAGCGGAGCAGGGGGCGCGATGGTTGACCGCCAGGAACGGTGAAGGTCGTTGACGAGGACAAAGAGGTGGCAGATGCATGAGCAAGCGCGAAGATGACGCCGTTCGAGCTTCTAGCTGCCCAACCGGCGAAACGCAAGATAGCGATGGTGCGCGCAGCATTGCTTCCCATCCCGCGAGCGATGGGCCTCCGGGTCAAACCGGGAGAGCGCCGAAGGGTTGGTTGGTAACCAAGCCTGGAGGTTGCGAGAAGTAGTAGCAGTAGAAGCGATCGACGATTCGGAATCCCACCGACCTGACGAACATTACGACCAGCATGATCAAGATCGGGTGGGTTCGGATGCGTTCTCAGAGCGAACATATGTTCAATTGGTGGTGATTGTGGTTTTGATTTAGCACTGCATTATGATCAGGACTGGCTTCTCTGAGTGTGCTGGCGTTCAGTTAGCTGTGTGACTGTGTCTTGATCAAACAAGCGCAGAGCGCATAACGTTCTCGGCATTCGCCGAAGAGCGAGACCCGAACGATCGAAGTTGTTGGATGGCAGGATTCGGCCAGCAAAAAAAATCAACTCAGCATTCGATTGTTCCGCCCCCCACTCACGAGTTTCGCGTTCTGCGCTTTGTGACGCGAACCGCGATTTGTCCCGCGTGGGCGGGCTTGGACGTGGGCCCAGCCCGCTTTTCACTTCAGCTGCCTCTAGCTCAAGGGGCCCCTCTCTCTCTGCCTGCCCGATGCCTGCGCGTCGGATGCCCGCGGGGCTCGACTTCCAGGCGCTAGGTGGGTGGGAGTGGGGGCTTCTCGAGTTGGCGCTCCAGGTGGGTGAGCTCTCAAATGAAGGATCCGCGCTCGTGCGAAGGCGCGAGGCCCCGAGCCCATTTCTGCATGACCCTGGAACGTGTCCGACCTGACTTTTTACTAGACGAATGCAACAACGCCTTAGTGGTTTAAGTATATACTTAAATCTGGTTCTATTACTATATTCGATGCATCTACACATGCGTGTTCGGCCCATCCCGCCACCGCACCAGGGTTGCAGGTTCGAGGCGTTGTGGATGGTGGGATGTCTTGGAAGGCTTCTCGGAAGTCTCGCGGGGGCACTCTTGCTGCGTGATAGGGTTTCTTTCGGCGGCATAATGGGGCCTCTTAAGGGGTTTCTCGTGGGCCTCTTGGGGGTCAGTTGGCGGTATCGGGGGTCATTTTCGTGCGGAGGGCTAGACATCTCGGTTCGTGCTCCTCGCGGGCCCCTTTTGGCGCCCTCCTGGGTCGCGCTTGCGTGTGCCGACTTGGGGCCCTCTTGCGGGCATCTCGGGGGCTTCTTGGACGATTTTGGGGTCGTTTTACGTTGTTTTGGAGCGTTGGAAAGAAGGAGAGGGGAAAACGGTAAAACTCCAGTGCGTGGTGAAGGCCCTGTGGCGGGGGTATATATTATATATATATATATATATATATATATATATATATATATATATATATACACACACATAACGGCGCACCGGGTCCGGGGGCCCGGGGCCGGGACCCCGACCACAAATGTGGGCTCCGGGGGGCCCGGAGGCTCGTCGGGGCTTGCCGGAGGCCTCCCCAGTCAGACAAGACGGCCCAAGAAGCGCCCAAGACGGCCCAAGAAACTTCCAAGAGGCCTCCAAGAGGGCTCCAAGATGCTGAAGATGGCCTCCAGACGTCCAAGGACGCCCCCAAGAAGCCTCCAACATGCGTCCCAAGAGGGCCCCTAGACGCAAACATTGGCCCATTCCTTTCGTAAAACGTACATTTTTCACAAAGTTGCTTTTTGGGCTTTCCGACGTTACAGGACGGCCCACGAGGCGCCCAAGACCGCCCCAAGACGGCCCAAGAAGCTTCCAAGAGGGCCCAAGGACAGCCCAAGAGGGCCCCAAGACGGCCCAAGAGGCGCCCAAGATGGCCCAAGAGGGCCCCAAGACGGACCCAAGAGGGGGCCCAGAGGGGGACCACGAACCGCAAGCTCGAGCCTTCCGCCCCAAGAGGCCGCCAGGAGGCCCCAAGGAGGCCCCTCAAGAGGCCCCAGGAGACCCCCAAGAGGCCCAAAGGAGGCCCCGAGAAGCCCCAAATCGGCCCCCAAAATGCTTCGAACCTGCTTCCAGGAGGCCCCCAACAGGTTCAGAGGCTCCCGAGAAGCTACGTCAAACTCCCAGCGAGAATGATCCTAGCTAGAACCTAAGCGCGCGCGAAGCGCGCGCGTGGTTCTAGTATATATATATATATATATATATATAATATATATATATATATATATATAATATATATAGATACATAGACACATACACATAACAAATCAGAGGCTTGCACCCAGGTGTATATATATATATATATATATATATATATATCCCCAATGCTGATGCCGTTGGGCCCCCCCCCCGCGCGATGGTCCCCCCCGCCCCCCCCTGTGGGCGTGGCGTGGTGCTGCGCTGCGGTGCCCGGTGCCCCCACCCCTGTGGATGTGGTGTGGTGCTGTGGTGGTTCAGAGGTGGGCGTGGCGTGGTGCTGCGCTGCGGTGCCCCCCTCCCCCCCCCCTGTGGATGTGGTGTGGTGCTGTGGTGGTTCAGAGGTCGTCGTCGTCGTCGTCGTCGTCGTCGTCGTCCTCGTCGTCCTCGTCGTCCTCGTCGTCGTCGTCGTCGTCGTCGTCGCCGTCGTCATCGTCATCGTCGTCGTCGCCGCCGCCGGCGTCGTCGCCGCCGCAGCCGTCGTCGTCGTCGTGGTCGTCGTCGTCGTCGTCGTCGTCGCCGTCGTCGTAGTCGTCGCCGTCGTCGTCGTCGTCGTCTCTGGGACCATACCATCTGGGGGGGGGGGCCCGAAGAATCCTGGGACCATACCATCTGGGGGGGAGGGGAGGGGGTCCCGTGTATACACTCACGCTCAAGACCATTTTTCTGGTGATACGGAGGCGTTTGGGGGAACAGGTGACTGCTGCTTTGCGTTGGCGATTGGATTTTGGGCTTCTTGCGGTCGGACCGAGGTATAAGATCACGGTCGGTTCGGGAAGGGTACCCACATTCTCTTCGTGTTTGTTGAATGTTTTTGTGTATCCTGGGGAGGGCACCCTCGAAGGTTCGTCAGTTTGGGCCAGCGGAGGGTCACATGTTTTTGAAGGATGTTATCCTGTCCTTGGTCTGGCTGTATCGTCACATGTCCCAACCAGTGCCTGAATTTGGGGATTTATTATCTCTCTTGCCAGGAGCTGGGCCGGATGGTCGGTCCGGCCGGCTCGCTCGCCGCCGTTCTCGGTCACGATGCTGATTGGGCTGGGCTCGCATTTTGCACTACTTTCGGGTATGGCCAGGACCCCGGGTAAGGGGACCCCGTTGGTGGTAGGGCCCCGGAGCTTCTGAACTGGCCATAATCAGTGGACCAGGTTTGCCTTAGCTGGTGTTTTTTCGGGTGACGGCAGTTCCGGTTAGTGGAAATGGGGGGACGCCCCCGTTACAGATCCTTAAACCAGGTTCCACTAAACCCAGCTCTACCAACGCCCGATACTTGGTTCTGCTTTGCACTGCTATGCACTCTGCTTTGCACTCTGCCTTGCACTCCGCCGCATCGCACCGCGTTGCCCTGCACTGCCACTGCTTCGCACTGCGTCGCTCTGCCCTGCGTTGTGTGGCGTGGCTGCTGTGCGTCACCTTGAACTGCATCGGCTTCCACGGCGTTGCGTTGCTTTGCATCGCGCTGCAACGCTTTGCTTTTCTTTGCACTGGTATCGAATTGCGTCGCATTGTGTTGCTTTGCTTCGCGTTGCTTTGCATCGCTTTGCATTGTCTTTGCATTGCTTTTCATGTTACATGTCCTTGCATCTTACATGTATTTGCATCGCATTGCTTTTCATTGCATTGTTTTGCATCGCGTTGCATCGCATTACGTTACAGTGATTTGTATTATATTGTTTTGCGTTCTTTCGTATTGCATTACACACATATATATATATGTATATATGTGTTTGTCTTGTTTTGCATTGCTTGGCTTTGCTTGGCACCGCTTCGCATTGCATTGACTTAGATTGCTTGACAGCGCTGTTCATTGCTGTGCACCGCTTTGCTTGCATTGCTCTGGACTGGTCTGCATTGCTTGGCGTCGCGCTGCATTGCTTTGTATCGATATGCATCGCATTGCTTTGCGTGGAATTGCATGTCGATAGCCTTGCGTTACTTTGCATCACATTGCTTTGTTTGTCATTGCTTTGCATCGCTTTGCATTTCTTTGCGTCACATTGCATCGCGCGGCATTGATTTGCATTGCTTTGCATCGCGTTGCTTTGCGTTGCGTTGTATTGCGTTGCGGTGCTCTACATTGCTTGGCACCACATACGCTGCACCAAATGGATTGATAGTGACTACATTGATTGCGCCGCAGAGATTGTAGGAAATCACTCGGGAATCACTCCTTGGGGTCCACACTGGCTAACATCTACATGTTGTTTGTATGTGTATATATATGTATATAGATATCAGTTCTCGCCCTCTATTGGCCTTAGATATTTATGATTCTCGCATTCCTGTCTAGTGACCTCACTGTGTATCGATCTGGCTACCTATCGGTCTCTCTATCAATGGATCGATCTCGCCATCAATCTGTCTGCCGGTCCCATTTTCTACGCATCAGTCATTGGAATTGTCTATCCGTCTTATTATTAATTTATTGTTTGCACAATCTGCCGTCCGATCTCACTATCTATCCATCTAGCCATGTCTCGTCACATCAAGTATTTGTCGACATCGCGATCATTATATCTACCGATCTCATTTCTATTGGTCGACCTACCTACCTATCAATTCGTATCGCTGTGTATCAATGGGTATGACTATCCATGTATTGACCTTACAGTGTATCGGTCTCTCAACCTACCGGTATCGTTATCTATGGATCGATCTCACGATGAATAGTTCCATCGGTTCCACTTTCATCAGTCGGTAGAACTATCAATCGGAGTCTATTTTGTACCAGTCGCACTACTTGTCGGATTCGCAGACAAAGCGGACAACCGAAGTAACATTACGGGACAATCATGGGGCAATCTCGGGACCACCCGGGGTAACCACGGGAGAACCGCGGATAACCGTTATCTATCGGTCTCACTACGGAGAAGTTGGAAACATATATGCGGGCCGGGCCCGGTTGTGTTGCATGCTCCAGGCTTCCGGTTGTGTTTTTCTCGTCGGGCCGCACCGAACTTGAAACGGGCTAGTGAAACTCATCTTTGTAACCATCCGCTTGTGTTTCATTCCAAGGGCCCCGCGCGCGCCCGCCAAAGCCTTGTAACCATCTTTGCGTTCCCGTCCGCTTGTGTTTCCTCGTTTGGCCTAGGTAGGCCGCCCAAATGGCTTGCGCCGACGGCGTTTTCTTGCGCGGCGGCGGCCAGGCTTTTTTTTTTCTGCAGTGGCTCGCGCGGGGGGGGGGGGAGGGTCGCACGGTGCATTGCGATGTTTGGGTTTTTTTGGGGGGGCTTTCGGCGTTGCGTTTTTTGGTTTGTGTCGCGCGGTTGCCACCGTGGTTGCCCCGGAGTCTTTGTGTTTTTGGTATTAGGCGCGCCTTTGTGCTTGCTCTTGCGGGAACGGCGACGGGCCCGCGCAGTCACGCCAAAAACGTTGATTTGGTTCGCGGGCAGAAGATCCTGCTTACCAATTTGGCCTTGCATGGTGCTCCGCTAGGCCATGCCGAAGTCTTTCTGTTTTTTCCCGCTGGGCGAGCTGTTGTGTTCCTTCAACTCGGCCATACAGCGACCCCACGTGGCGACCCCAACCACTGTGTCATTGATTCGCGAGGGCCGATGTCGCGGGCCACATGGGGCATGGCCCATGCCTCATGGGGCATGCCCCATGCCCAATGCGGCATGCCGCATGCTGAATGGCCAATGGGGCGTGCCCCATGCCCTGTTCACCATGGGGCCTGCCCCATGCCCAATGGGGCGCGCCCCATGCCCAATGACTCATCCCATGCCGCCCCATGGGGCTTGCCCGTCCCCCACGCCCCGTGATCCTTATGCAGCGTGCCCCAGGGATCTGCCGCATTCGTACGTACGTAGGGAATGCCCACTGTTTTTCTGAGGTTGATTGGTACCATGTTGCCCCCCATAATCGTAATTTTATAGTAGGTTTCTCTCAGACGGTTTCGGGGCTGGCACGTGTCACCCGCTGCTCTTCTGAGGCTGATTGACACCATGTTGGCCCCCAGAATCGTAATTTTGCATTTGTTTTTTCTCACACGGTTTCGGCGGTGACACGTGTCACATGGCGTCGAGAGCGCCCCGCTCGCGCGGGGCGCTCTCGACGCCACGCCATTTTTTTTTGCTTTCGGGCGATGCCTTTGTCTTTCCAATTTCGGCTTGGGCCGACCGCTTCAGGCGCCTCCATGAAAACGTTTTTCTGTTTGCGCGCCAGCCTTCTGTGTCTTCTAGTCCGCGGCTCGGGCGCAGTGGCCGAGGCCGCGACACGATCTTTGTTTCATTTCTGCGTGGCGCCCTGCGGTGTGTTTTTTTGTTTGAGCGAGGGCCGCCTCCTGTTGGCCACGCGGGCCCTTGTTTTTTTTTTTTTTTTTACCTAACAGCTTTTGCTGATAGGTTTCTAGTGGTCTCAAAAGAGAGCAGCAGATGACTCCACAGGGGGGTCGGGGCGGGACCCGGGGCGGTGCCGCCGAAGCCCAAATCGCTTAGGACATCCTCGCAAAATCGCTCTTGGCGCTGCTAGAACTCCATTCCCGGCGACATTTTGGATGCCCGGAGCCAACTGTAGGCCACTTCGTGGTCTTCGACTTCCCAGAACTCCATTCCCAGCGTACATTTTGGATGCCCAGAGCCAACTGTAGGCCACTTCGTGGTCTTCGAGTTCCCAGAACTCCATTCCTGGGCCACATTTGGATGCCCGGAGCCAACTGTAGGCCACTTCGTGGTATTCGAGTTCCCAGAACTCCATTCCCGGGCCACATTTTGGATGCCCGGAGCCAACTGTAGGCCACTTCGTGCTCTTGGACTTCCCAGAACTCCATTCCTGGGCATGATTTTGAATGCCCGGAGCAAACTGTAGGCCACTTCGTGTTCTTCGAGTTCCAGACTTCCATTCCCTGGCCACATTTTGAATTCTGAGGCAGGCTGATGCTGAGGCTGAGGCAGGCTGAGGCAGGCTGAGGCTGAGGCCGAGGCTGAAGGCAGACTGAGGCTGAGGCTGAAGCAGGCTGAGGCTGAGGCTGAGGCAGGCTGAGGCTGAGGCTGAGGCAGGCTGAGGAGGCAGGCTGAGGCTGAGGCTGAGGCTGATGCAGGCTGAGGCTGAGGCAGGCTGAGGCTGAGGCCGAGACTGAAGGCAGACTGAGGCTGAGGCTGAAGCAGGCTGAGGCTGAGGCTGAGGCAGGCTGAGGCTGAGGCTGAGGCAGGCTGATGCTGAGGCAGGCTGAGGCTGAGGCTGAGGCTGATGCAGGCTGAGGCTGAGGCTGAAGGCAGGCTGAGGCTGAGGCTGAGGCTGAGGCTGAGGCAGGCTGAGGCTGAGGCTGAGGCAGGCTGAGGCTGAGGCTGAGGCTGATGCAGGCTGAGGCTGAGGCAGGCTGAGGCTGAGGCCGAGGCTGAAGGCTGATGAGGCTGAGGCTGAAGCAGGCTGAGGCTGAGGCTGAGGCAGGCTGAGGCTGAGGCTGAGGCAGGCTGATGCTGAGGCAGGCTGAGGCTGAGGCTGAGGCTGATGCAGGCTGAG
The DNA here is from genome assembly GCA_963575745.1 of Prorocentrum cordatum. Taxonomy (NCBI): domain Eukaryota; class Dinophyceae; order Prorocentrales; family Prorocentraceae; genus Prorocentrum; species Prorocentrum cordatum. Next base: position 43,838 of record CAUYUJ010005244.1, read on the forward strand.
GCTGAGGCAGGCTGAGGCTGAGGCCGAGGCTGAAGGCAGACTGAGGCTGAGGCTGAAGCAGGCTGAGGCTGAGGCTGAGGCAGGCTGAGGCTGAGGCTGAGGCAGGCTGATGCTGAGGCAGGCTGAGGCTGAGGCTGAGGCTGATGCAGGCTGAGGCTGAGGCAGGCCGAGGCTGAGGCCGAGGCTGAAGGCAGACTGAGGCTGAGGCTGAAGCAGGCTGAGGCTGAGGCTGAGGCAGGCTGAGGCTGAGGCTGAGGCAGGCTGAGGCTGAGGCTGAGGCTGATGCAGGCTGAGGCTGAGGCAGGCTGAGGCTGAGGCCGAGGCTGAAGGCTGAGGCTGAGGCTGAGGCTGAGGCTGAGGCTGGCTGAGCTGAGGCAGGGTGAGGCTGAGGCTGAGGCTGAGGCAGGCTCAGGCTGAGGCAGGCTGAGGCTGAGGCCGAGGCTGCAGGCAGACTGAGGCTGATGCAGGAGCAGGCTGAGGCTGAGGCTGAGGCAGGCTGAAGCTGAGGCTGAGGCTGATGCTGAGGCAGGCTGAGGCTGAGGCTGAGGCTAATGCAGGCCACTGCGACTGTCATCGCGAATGCGACTACGACTGCGAGAACAGCAGAACTCTACAACTGGATTCTCATCTGAATCTTAAGGGGGATGCTTCCAGATATGCTCCTACACATCGCTGTTAGGTTGCTTTGCCGGGATATTTTTTTTTGCTTTGGGGCAGCCCTTTGTGTTTTTGGCCATCGGCCCGAGCGGAGCCCCGCAGGATTGGTTCGACGCCTATGGTTTTTCCATGTGTTGGGCCAGCCCCATCCGCCTTCGCTACGGTTCGCCTTTTCCTGCGCGGAGATCGCCGTCGGGCCGGTTGGGGGCTCTTTGGGGCTACCATGAGGTCTCTATGTTTTTGCGTTTGGGGCGCGCCCCCCCCCCTTTGTTTTTTAGTTTCGCAGGCCCGCGCGAGCGCGATTTCTTCTCCTCTAACCACTCTGTCTGTTGTGCTTCCAGCCCTTAGTTTAAACCAGCTTCCCCGTACCTATTTACCGATCTCAAGATCAACGTATGTGTCAAATTCAGTATATATTGTTCGATAGCGCTGTCTATCGGGCTCATCTTATGTCTACTGACATCACTGTTCATGTATGTGGCTCCAACGATATGTGTATATGGCTAGGTACACATATGTGTGTACAGCCATCCATCGGTCTCACTATCTATGTTCGGTACCACTACCTCTTATATCAGAGTCACGATATGTCGGTCTCACGGGGAAACCTGACAACCACGAAACAGCCAGCAGGATAATCGCGGGACAACCGCAGGAAAAGCGCAGGAACACCACGAGACAACCTAACCCCAGTTCTAGGTCAAATGTCAACCTTGACCCAAACCCTACCCCGAAGATGGCCCCAGTAGGGCCATATCCAGCCCTTCTTCCCCAACCGCAATCCAAACCCTGAGCGGAAGTGCGCAACTCGAGGCAGGCAGAGAGACATACGAACGCGAACGATGGAAAAGGGGTACCATGCAGGACAGGGTACAGTGGGGGCGCGTGCCAAGAAACCAGTTGGATTTGGCCAGGGTGCCCTGGGTTTCTTGGACTTCGATGGGTCCCCAATAAGATCTGGATGATTTTCGATCAACATATTTGGGTTTTCATGGAACAGATCGCAGCTTTCAGGGTTGGGTTTCTTGCGGAGGTTTCTTGTGGCCGAGCCCCCACTGTACGGAATATTAGAGTAGGTTCCCAGGCAGTGCGGGCGCTGCGGCAGCGACATCCTGTTCTGGGACATGGCGGGGCGCGCGGTGCACGCCTGCCCGTCCTGCCAGCAGCTGCGCGGCCTCGCGGAGGCCGAGCTCGCGCCGGCGAGGCGCAGGGCGCTGAGCCAGGCGTGCGCCAGGGCGCAGCGGAAGAGGCGCTGGCAGGACGCACAGCCCGACGGGGCGAGCCTCTGCGACCCGCCCTGCGGAGACCTCCAGCCCGGGGCGCGGCCCAGGAAGGCGAGGGTGCTGCCCAGCGGGGGCCCGTCGGCCGACGCCCCGGCGGAGGCGGGAGCCGCCGCGCAGGGGCGCGCGGCCGCGCCGGCGCCGAAGCGGGGCGCGCCCCCCGCCGGCGAGGAGCGCGGCCGCAAGCGCCCGCGCGAGGCCGGGGGGCAGCCGCGGCCGCCGCCCTCCGCGGCGCCCCCGGGCACGGCGGCGCCCGCGCGGCTGCTCCGCGGGCTCCGCCGCGGCGCGGCGCGGAGCCCGTCGGCCGCGGCTCCGCCCGCGGAGCAGCCTCCCGCGCCGCAGCCGGCGCGCGCCTGGCGGCGGAGGCTCGGCGTCGGGGCCCAGCCCGCGCAGCCGGCAGCGGGCCCTGCGCGCCCCGGCACCGCCCATCTCGCCATGGCCTCCGCGCAGGCCGCTGCCGCGGAGAAGACCGCCGCGGGGGAGGCCCGGTCGGTGGAGCACGTGGCGCTGGCGGACGAGGGCAGCGAGAGGTTGCGCCTGGCCGCGCGGGCTCTCTGGGCCTGCGGGCGTTTCGCCGCGCCCCTGTCGCAGGGAGCGGCGGGCCTCGTCCTCGAGCTCTGAGCAAGCCCGCCACGTCCGCGCCCTCGCGGCAGGACTCCTGTAGAGGGGGCCCAGAGGGGCCCTGCGTCGGAGTTCTTGACGTGTTCTGGCGGCCCCGATCGGCACAGGCGCCGAAGAAGGCGGAGTTTGACGCGAGAGTTGGCCAGCCGCAGAGAAGCAGACTCTTTGCCCCACCCTTGTCTTCATCCGTCTCCTCCCCCTTTCTCCTTTCTCTCCTCATTCACTCCCCATGGGGAACCACTGGACCATGCACGCACGGGCAGCTGAAAAGCCCTTTGGCGGCACCCCCCTTGGGGTGCCCAAGCGCTATGCCTGCTACATCGCTGTGATAATTGGGCCCTGAACGGAGAGGATTCGGAGGTTCCATAGGGGTGTCCAAACCAGCGTTTCGCTTCAGACATCTCAACAGTGTGGCCGCAAACGTGCAAGTACAATGCCCAATGGAGGCTCCTTGGGGCACCCAAGTGTTATGCCTGCTACATCGGTCGTCCAAGGAGAGGAGTCGGGGACTCCAAGCGCGCGCCTTGCTCGAGACGTCTCCACAATCTGGGCGCGGACGGGGAAACGTCCTACCCCCTGGCGGCTCCTTGGGGTGCCCGAGTGCTATGCCTGCTGCTTCGCGAGGCTCACGACGCCTCCAACGGAGAGGGGTCGGGAGCTCCAAACGAGAGCCTCGCCCGAGACATTCCCCGCAACCTTGGCGCGCACGGGGGGATCTCTGACCCCCCGTCGGCACCTCCTTGGGCGGTCCAAGTGCTCTGCCTGCTGCACAGCGGTGACCATGGGGCCGTCAAAAGCAGAGTCGGGGACCCTCAACGAACGCCTCGCTCGAGACATCCCCACAGGCGCGTCCACGGGAACAAGCCCCCCCCCGCCAGCTCGAGGCGCCCCCCACAATGAGGGCGCGAACGGGGAACTGATCGAGCATGCCCGTGGCGGCTCCTCCTTGGGGTGCCCAAGTGCCTTGCAGCATCGCGATGGTCATGACAAAGTCTGACTGTGAGGAGCGAGTACGAGTGAGTCTCAGTGTCTTAGTGCGACTGCTCAGAGTGTGAGCGGTCTGCGTGTGAGTATGGGCGACTGGCTAAGCTGCGAATGAATGGACCCGAGTGTGAGTTGCCGGAGTCGAGTGAGTCTGAGCATGAGCGGGTCTGAGTATCAGTGGATACGAGTGGGTGTGTGTGTGTGCAGTCTGAGTATGAGTAACCTGAGTATGAGTGGGTCTGATTGTCGAGGAGAAGCAAAAGGGAGGATGCGGGAACGAGGAGGCGGACGCGTCACGCTACTCTCCCTTCTGGGTTGTCACCCCTGTGTGAGCTCCGATTCCGTCGGATCGATAAGAAGGGCATCGGTGCGACTAGGGGGAGTAAAGACATCGTGTCACTGGGCCAGTGCAATATACCCGAGGGAACGGTAGGCGTCGGGCCCCTGAGACGGTATTTGCCTCGACAAGTCTGTGGGCTCTCTACACGTGCTAATTGTTGGCCCCGCTCACAGCCAGTCTCCGTTCACTCGCCCTCCTTCTTTGCCATCCTTCTCCGCCTTTGCCGCCGCATCAGCCTCCCCGCCGTCCCGACTCGTCCCGCCCAAACGGGGTCGGCCCTACGACCAGTGGGGCCGGATGAACGCTCGCTCTCTCTCTAGTTCGTTCCCCAGTGAGAGTCGGTTGTCTGCGCAACTCGATCCTGATCGCACAGATGGCCTGCGGTGGAAACCAACCCGACAGCTCGTGTGCTGTGTTCTCCGGTCGGTTGGATCCCACGCGTCTTCAGCGGCACCGTCACGGGAATTCGCTCACGAGTACTTTGACATTCTGCCGAAAGTTGCTTTTTTAGGGCCTCTGCCTGGCATTGCAGCGTTGCCCACGTCGGGAAGGGTTGGGTTCGCCGGGCCACTGGCCAGAGTACCTGTTAGTGGAGTCCCCGGAAGACAGTCGGGGCCCTGAAGAAGGAACCCTTTTCGTTGGGGAGGGGCTCCGTGCTCCTTGATTGTTTTACAGTTTGCCCTGGGTTTTCCTTAGATTTTAAATGGTAAATCGAAGTTTAACTTATGGAGAAAAAGGGGCCTCGTTCCTTATTGTAGTGGCCTTCGGCCAGTGCCGCCGATCCGGGTCGCTCGGTGTTATTCTCCAGACGCAGACATTATGGGCGCACACTCAAACGCACAAACTTCTCGGTTTACCTTCGAAAGGGCGTAGGAATGCAGTTGGGTCAATAGAGCCATCTCGCAACAGTGGTTGTATCAACGGCGGGGTGCTTGCAGTGACCGTGGGGACGGGAAATAATAATGACATGATAATTCCATACAGGATGCCGATAACTTTGGAAACTCACGATACGTCGTGCACGGAGTCGTGTTACGAAACATGTGGCCTGGACGATGTGGTGCGAACGGTGGAGGCGAGCCTATCGGCGCAAGGACGCCCTCTTGGGGCGTTTTTTGAGCCATCTTAGGAGCCTGTCAGGGCGTCGTGGGGGCTTCTTGGGGGCTTTCGGAAGCCCTCTTGGAGGCTCTTGGGGCCTCCTGGGGGCCTCGTGGGCTGGAAGGCTAGATTTTTTCAGCTTTTCGTCCCTCTTTTGAGTCCTCTTGGGGCCGTCTTGGGGGCCTGTTGGGCCGTCTTGGGCGGCTCTTGGGCCGCCTTGGGGCCCTCTTGGGCCGTCTTGGGACTGTCTGGGGGCCTCCTGGGCCGTCTTCGAGCGGTCTTGGGGGCCTCTTGGGCCGTCTTGGAGCGTCGGAAAGCCGAAAAAAAGCGACAACCCCGAAAACATTGGAAAAAACCAATGGGAATCAACGATTTTTGCCTCTGGGGGCCATCGTGGGAGGCCTCTTGGAGGCCTCTTCAGACGTCGTGGAAGGCTCTTGGGCCGTCTTGGGGCCATTTTGGGCGTGTTCGGGCGATCCTTCGGGGTCTCGGGACTTTCGTAGACCGTCCTCAGAGACTTTTGCGGCCGCGGCCACCCTTCCAGCGCATCCTCGAGATTAGAGCCTTCTGTAAAAGCAGCGCCCCGCATCCGCCGGAAACTCGCACCCCCCCCCCCCATCCCCCCTTCCCCGGCAGAGCCACCCCGGCAACCCCCCCAGAGGCTGAGGCTCAGCCTCGAGGCTGTAGCTGAGACTCCTTGAAACTCACACGCCGGATCGGCGGATTTCTTATGGAGCAAAAGGGGCCTCGTTCCTTATTTAGGGTTCCTTAGGTCAACGCCCCGACTGTACCTGTTGGTGGAGTCCCGTTGGAGGGGCGCCGACGTCCATGCCAGGGGTCCGGCTTCGGTCGCCCCCGTGCTGGCGCCGCTGGCACGTGGGCGACGCAAGAAAAAAAACGGGGTCGTTTGTGCCGACATTGGCGCGTAAGCTGCCCGCGTGAGGTCGCGTCGTAAGCGCCCTCGTCTCCAATGCAGCGCCCTTGTGGGCGCTCTTTTCCCCGATTTTGAATGGGGCTTCCTGTGGAAGGCTTGTGGAAGGCTTCCTGTGGACTGGCCTCCACGGTAGTCTTGAGCCTCTCTGGGACGGTCTTGGGCTCCTGCTCCGGAAAGCCGTGCAGAGCCGTCCAGGGATTGTTGTGGGCGCTCTTTTCCCCCATTTTGAGTGGGTGGTGCCTCCTCGGGATGCCGTGAAGACCTTAGCAGGCATCTGGGAGCCATCTGGGGCCGAGACGCAGAAGAGACCAGACACGGTAAGAACACCAGATGAGCGACGCACAAAAAAAATGGTGTCGTTTGCGCCGACATTGGCGCGCAAGCTGCCCGCGTGAGGTCGCGTCGTAAGCTCCCTCGTCTCCAAAGTAGCGTGCCGCGCCGGCGGCCCGCGTAAGCTTCGGCGTAGGGTCGCTACGTCATCTCGCGCAAGACCCGTCGCTCATGTGGGGGGTTCAGCAGTGCAAGGTGTCTGGAGGTTATCGTGGAGCGTCGGTGGGCTTCGCTTGCTGCCTCTTGTGGGATGTGTGGAGTCCCGCGGAGCCTCTTCGAGTCGTGTCGAGGCTTCTTGCCCGATCCTGGTGCGCTCTGGGGAAGTCGTTGGCGCCGTCTTGAAGGGTCCGTGAGGCCCTTCAAAAGCCACCAGGCACGCTCCAAAGGCAGCCGAGCGAGCTCGTTCCCCGTTTTTGATCGTCGACCAAGTGAAGGAAGCCCGCAAGTGTGGCCCTTGCGAGCACCAGTCCCGCAGGTGGCAGTGTTGCCTCTGCTTCGAGCAGCACGGGCACCACGAGACGCGGTGGCGCCTGGGGGACGAGGCGCCAAGGGAGGAGGAGGAGGAGGAGAAGGAGGACCAGTGTAAACCAAAGACTCATCAACGATGTTGGAATAAACCCTCCCTTCAAGCTTCCTCTTCACAGGCCCCTGCAAGGGCTCATTTCCACTGAGGGGTCCGCCTCGTTGGGAGACAACCATTTGAAGACCCTGACGCATGCCAAAACACCGTGCTCGGGACTCCAACGCCACGAATCCACATGACTGTTGCGTCTCGGCAATCCAGAATCGTGCCAGAACATACTTGTGACATCAACATCGCGAATCAGCTTAACTGTTGCGCCCTCACAATCCTGAACCCTTCCAGAACATCATTTCTGGTACGTTTACCATGGGAATCCGTGACACCTTTGCATGTGTTTAAAACGAACGTGTGTGGCGCTCAGGCGAGAGCCACATTTTGAAAACGACCCGTCCTCAATCCTGGAAGCTCTTGCGAATTTTGAAATCGAATGTGCGCGCGAGCCACATTTTGAAAACGACCCGCCCTCCATCCGTGAAACTCTTACAAATGCTTAGAACGAATGCGCGCGGCGCGAAGGCGAGAGCCGCATTTTGGAAGCGACCCGCTCTCCATCTGTGAAACTAGTGGCGATTCAGGGTCATACATGCTGAGGAAGTCTCAGGCGAGACGCCCGGCCCGCCCTGTCGATCGGCCTCGGGTTGCGACAGGGAGGAGTTATTCATAAGGAGAAGGAGGAGGAGGCGGAGGCGGAGGCGGAGGAGGAGGAGGAGGAGGAGGAAATAGCACATATTCGCGTAGATGCGCTCAGCGTCGATTTTGCCACATGTAGTGGGAGTAGGGGCACACGAGGCGCAGGAGGCGTCTGGGGGGCGTCTCCTTCGGGCCGTCCTCGCGCCGTCTGAGGCCCCCATTGGGCTAGGGTTTCGGAGTATAGACAGCTCTGGACTCTCAGGGGCTCTCCCGCGACTCCTTTGAACCATCTCGGAGGCGTCTGGGGGGCGTCTTGAGAGCCGTCGGGGCTTCTTCGGGCGCATCCAGGGCCCTCTTCAGCCGTCCCGGGGCGCGTTCGGGCGTGTTGGGGGCCTTTTGGGGCGCCTCGGCGTCGTCTGGGTGTTGTGGGAGCCCATGCCAAGAAGCACCCTGCCTGCCTCCAGGGTGCCCTGGGTTTCTTGGTTTTCGATGGTTTTGCTATGGAGAGCGTGACGGTCCCATACCAAAAACCTATGGACGTCCTGGGGTCTCAGGGTTGGGTTTCTTGTGGAAAGCTTCTTGTGGACTGGCCTCCACGGTAGTGTTGAGCCTCTCTGGGACGGTCTTGGGCTCCTGCTCCGGAAAGCCGTGCTGAGCCGTTCAGGGATTCTTGTGGGCGCTCTTTTCCCCCATTTTGAGTGGGTGGTGCCTCCTCGGGATGCCGTGAAGACCTCAGCAGGCATCTGGGAGCCATCTGGGGCCGAGACGCAGAAGAGACCAGACACGGTAAGAACACCAGATGAGCGACGCACAAACAACGGAGTCGTTTGCGCCGACATTGGCGCGTAAGCTGCCCGCGTGAGGTCGCGTCGTAAGCTCCTTCGTCTCCAAAGTAGCGTGCCGCGCCGGCGGCCCGCGCTTCGGCGTAAGGTCGCTACGTCATCTCGCGCAAGAGCCGTTTTTGATCGTCGCTCATGTGGGGGGTTCAACGGTGCAAGGTGTCTGGAGGTTATCGTGGAGCGTCGGTGGGCTTCGCTTGCTGCCTCTTGTGAGGTTAGTGGAGTCCCGCGGAGCCTCTTCGAGTCGTGTCGAGGCTTCTTGCCCGATCCTGGTGCGCTCTGGGGAAGTCGTTGGCGCCGTCTTGGAGGGTTCGTGCGGCCCTTCAAGAGCCACCAGGCACGCTCCAGAGGCCGCCGAGCGAGCTCGTTCCCCCACCGCGGGGCGGCCATCCCCCCTCGCTTTCAAACGTGCTAGGAGGGATCTGGAGTTTATCAGAGGAGAGGGGGAAACACGGGGGGGGGTCATCTTACATGCCAGATTTGGGAAGGGTTCCTATCGAAGACATCTGCTTTACAACCCCCGCATGACGATCGCGATCGGCATGCCGACCCAGTTGACGAATCTGATTGTCACACCAACCCTGCACGACATGCGCGAGTGCCACCCGAGGGCAGGGCCATCCAGACTCATCATAAGCAGATGTGGAAAACCTTGAGTCCAGCCAAAAGTGCCCATGCCCCCGGCATTGCGAGGCCAAGTATTTCTTATCTGGCATGCGTCGCATTGCAACATTCTGAAGGCAAGGCGCGGATTATCTGGAAATTGGCAAAAGCAGTGGCGCATCCGTACCCCAATGTCATATTATTCCCCTATGGGATCTCACCAATGTGAACTGGTCCGTTTCGGATGATGGACCTATTCCACGACCCAGAATGAACGGTCTCACAATCCAGAACCGATTGATTCACGATCCAGGGTGGACGAAAGGAGGCTTCCCAGAAATTACCACATTGGCGTCATTGGGCCCTGGGGGGCGAGGTGATCCGTAATGGACACAACATGGACCGGAGCGGCTTGGGGAGGTTTCCCCCAAATTGTTGCAACATTTGCGCGTGTCGGTGGAATTAAGGAGGGGCGAGGTGATCCAGAGCGGACCCATTCATTATTTAGATGTGCAGACTCGTTGTTCAAATTGGACCGACTGACGATCTACAGCGGACCGAGTCCCACTCCAAAACGGATTGAGAAGATTTGGGGAGGTCTCTTCCAAAGGGCCCTGAGGTGATCCAGAGTATACCGATCAACAACTCAGAATGCACATTTCTATCCAAAATGGACTGGATCCCGGCTTTCCTGGACCGTGAAGCGGTTCGCTCTATATCGAACGTGGACACATTCACGATCCATAGAAGACCGTTCTACAATCCAGAATGGACCAGATCAGGATCCGCGGTGTTCTTGGATCGCGAATTGTTCGGTTTTCAATCCCGAGTAGATCAGGTCAAGATTTGTAAGCTTGTCATTTTGAATCGTGAATCGGTTTGCAAACCGTATGAGACATGGCAACACGGACAGAGCCACGATCCTGAGTGGACCGATTCACCATCCAGAGAAGTTTGGAGGCGAGGGAGGGGAAGACGCACGGCAGGGATGGGGAGGGGCGGGGAGGGCCCAGAAACGAGGGAGGCAGGGAGTGAGCCGGGTCATTCGCAGGGACAGGAATATAATATTGCTCCGATCGGGACGATCGAAATGGGCACGGAAAGAAGAAGTACAATGGCCAACAGCAGCTCCTGTTCATTTTGAACAGGACTCGCTGTCCGCGCCGCCGCGGACGTTGTCATTTTGCTGTTCGGCACGGTACTCACTTTTTCCCTGCCCATCTCGGGCGTCCACAACCTTGCCTCGCGGTCTGGGCTGGAGATTCGCCATCCTCCAGGGGGGCCGAGACTTGGCATCGCTCGGACGTGTGCATTTTTCTCGACGAGGACCATCGAGGAGCATCCTTGATCATTTGGCGAAAAAACACGCACGAAACCGAACAAAAACACAAGGAATGGACGTCCGAGCGATGGCCAGGAGAGGGATCGCGCCCTCGCGCAGTGCGGGGCGCGAGGACGGGTGGGGGGGGGGCAAGCTCTGCGGCCTGCCCTGTCCCAGGCTCGCTGCGGGCACGTGGTCTGCCGGCGCTGCGTGATCGGCTGCGTCCACTGGGGCGGCCGCTGCCCGTACGACAACGCGCCGATACCGCCCATAGCCACGACCCCAGAGCGTGGCGGTGGTAAGAAGGAGGAGGGAGGGACGGGAGGGGGGACACGACTTTCAGGGACAGGGGGATGGAGAAGTGGAGGGAGGATGAGGCGGGAGGGAGGGAACGGAGGGAGGGAGGGAGGAGGAAGTGGAGGAGGGATAGAGGCAGGTGGAGGAGGAGGGCCAGAGCAAACACAGGCGTCGTCAACCATGCTGTACTGTACCCTGCCACCCCAAGTCCCCTCCCCCTCATGCAGTGGAGACCCATGCCAAGAGACACCGTGCTTGCCTCCAGGGTGCGCAGGGTTTCTCGGGTTTCGATGGTTTTGCTACGGAGAGCATGACGCTCCCACATCAGAAACCGATGGACGTCCTGGGATCTCAGGGTCCTGGCATCGCTCGGACGTGTGCGTTTTTCCTTCGGCGAGGACCATCGAGGAGCATCCTTGATCATTTGGCGAAGAACCACGCACGAAACCGAAAAAAGCACAGGGAATGGACGTCCGAGCGATGGCCAGATGGACGTCCTGGGATCTCAGGGCTGGGTTTCTTGTGGCAGGCTTCTTGCAGTCGGGCCCCTACTGTAGGCCCTTGCAAGATTTCGTGTGCGCCGCAAGAAACACCCCCCTGGAAGACGAGCACCATTATCTGCACCATCTGGGCCTGCCGTTCCGGC
>CAUYUJ010005244.1:60000-63130 GCA_963575745.1 Prorocentrum cordatum
GCGATGTTCTAATGAGTTAGTGGCGGCACGCAGGCGCGGGTGCAGCGGTGCAGGCAAACGCAGGCAGGAGAGGCGAGGCATAAGCGTCAGGAGACGATCCCCACTGGGCGAGGAAGGGAGGAGGGAGGGAGCACCCCGACAGGAGCCGTGATCGGGGATCAAAGCTGTCTGCCGGAAGGGCTACCGGTTGACAGAAACATGCCGTCCGGACCGCCCCCCCAGGACCCCCCCCCCATGGAGGGGACGGGATTCAAGGGAAGGGGCTTCCTTCCGACTCGATGACGGCCTGGGGCGATTTACACCTCGGGTTGGCGAGCTTGGAGAGCACCCGGTGGCCGCAGGAAGCGGGGGGGAGAGCTTCTGAGGACGGGGCCCCAGGGTGACCACAGGGACATGAAAGCTTCGATTCAGAAATCAGAAAACCCCTCGCGAACGCCGACAGGGTCGGCGGATGCCACAAAAGCATTCCGCTGTCAATCCCTCTACCCCCCATTTGATCTCGGACTTCGACGCCGACGTCTCCGATACCATCCCCGACGAAGACGCAGTTCGCGAGAATGTTGTCGAGTGAACTCGCTGATCTGGATGCCCTGGAACATGGGTAAAATGTGTGTCGATTCTCGGATTGCTCGATTGGCGACTCGAGCCATGGGGCCCTGTCAAGTCCGCGAACACTGGAAGCGGTGGCCGTGTTCGTTACACAGCCTCGCTGTTCTGTGCACAAACATGTTCTGGACATGTTTGGGCATGTTGGCGTGTTCGCCCCCCCCGTCCTCGTCCTCACACCCGTCCCCCGTTTCCTCCCCTCCCGACCGCTCCCCGCGCCCGCGCCCCTCCCCCCGCGTCCGGGAGCAAGCAGCTGTGCACCCGCACTCCTGGCCAGACCAGGCGGACGTAGACCCCCCGAGCCTGGGCCCGGGATGCGTTCTGCCAGGATCGGCTCAAGTGCATAGTTGGTGCCCCGACCCTCGAACCTCGAACCTCGACGTCGGACCTCGAACCTTGAGCCTCGACGTCGGGCTTCCTTTTTTGTACTCGCGCCGTGGGCTCCTGGAGGTCCCGGCCCCCTGCCCCGGAGAGGAGCTGCCGCCCCGGGCCAGAGTTGACGCCCCCCCTCGGCCGGGCGAGGGCTTCCGCCGACGCCGAGCACGAGCCAACGCTGTCCGCCGTGCTCTTTTTGACGACGCGAAGGGATCTGTCCTCCTCCTCCTCCTCCTCCTCCTCTTCCTTCTGGACCCCTCCTCCTCCTCCTCCTCCTCCTCCTCCTCCTCCTCCTCCTCCTTCTCCTCATCCTCATCCTCATCCTCATCCTCATCCTTTTCCTCCTCCTTCTCATCCTTTTCCTTTTCCTCCTCCCCCTCCTCCTCCTCCTCCTCCTCCTCCTCCTCCTCCTCCATTGCCGAGCCAGCCCGCCCAGCCTCGGCGGCGAGCCCGGGGGGGGAGCGCGCCGGGGCGGGCCTTCCTCGAGGCCCTCCCGGGCGCGGCAGCTGTCTCACGCCGGGCCCCAGGGCCCTTTACATACGGTAGGTTTGCGTCGTGTCGACCAGCGGCGACCCCAGCGCGGGCGTTCAAGGTTGAACGCCGCTGGCGACCCAGAATCGATCGATGTTGAACGATCGGACTTTGCGGCAGCGGCCGATCGTTCAAGGTTGAACGATCCCTGCGGTGTCAAAAACCAACGCTGGGGTCGGCACGACACGAACCTGCCGTATCGGGTTGTGGTCGGGCCCCAGGGCCCTGTACATATCGATCCCGCTCGAGAAATGGCGCAGCTCGAGATGGGGTCCTGGGCTCAGGGGCGTGAATCTACCTTGAGGCCCTCCCTGGCGCTGCAGCTGTCTCACGCCGGGCCTCTGTGCTGCTCGTGGTCGGGCCCCAGGGCCCTGTACATCTCGATCCCGCTCGAGAAACTTGGCATCGCTCGGACGTGTGCTTTTTTTCTCGGGGGGGATTAGTAAGGAGCATCCTTGATCATGTGGCGAAAAAACCCACGCGCGAAAACGAAAAATACACAGGGAATGGACGTCCGAGCGATGGCGAGGAAATGGCGCAGCTTGAGATGGGGTCTGGGGCTCGGGGCGCGAATGTTCCGCGGGGTGGCATGTCTGTTCGCAGCGCCGGACCTCAGGGTCCTTAGAAGGCTCGCAGGTCCCCGGGCCTCGGAGGAGCTTTCTGGGCCTTCCCTGGAGGCGCAGGGCACTTCTCGGAGGGTGCGAAGACTTCTGAGAAGTCCCGCCGCCTTCTGAGAAGGCCTTCTCCTTCTCACTTCCCCCCCTCGCTCGCCGTCGACCCTTTGCCGAACGGCCAGCACGCCCAGCCCAGCAGGCGCCGAGAACTATCAAGCAGTGTCCGCCGTGCTTTTTTGACACGACGCCAGGGGATCTGGGCCCCCCCCCTGCCCGAACGGCAGCTGGCGCCGAGAACACTCGAGCATTGTCCGCCGCGCTTTGCCTCACGACGCGAGAGGATCTGGGCCCCCCCCTAATGGGCCCATTTTCCACCACCACCACTGCCATATGGGAGGAGGAGGAGGAGGAGGAGGAGGAGGAGGAGGAGGAGGAGGAGGAGGAGGAGGAGGAGGACCTCCTCATCCTCCCTTCTCCCCCGTCCGACACATGGTAGCGGTGGTGGAAAATTCGTCCATTATCCCCCGTTGCCGCACGGCCAGCCCGCCCCGGCCCGGCAGGCGTCATGTGCCCCGTCCCGGACTGCCCCGGGGTGGCCCTGGCGGCTGACCACCTGCCGGCGCGGGCGGTGCACTGCGGGCGCTGCGGGCAGGCGGTCTGTGGCAGGCGCCCCTTCAGGGCGTGCTGGTGGGGGAGGAGGGCCACGACGGCGACGACGACGACGACGACGACGACGACGACGACGACGACGACGACGACGACGACGACAACGATGACGACGACGGCGACGGCGACGGCGACGGCGACGGCAACGGCGACGGCGACGGCGACGGCGACGGCGACGAGGAGGCGTGTGCCCACCCCTCTCCGCCGAGAGGGGCCCATTCGGTTGATTCCGGGGCCCCCAGAGGTCAGCAGCGACCTCACCGACCCCCAGCAAACCGACCCCTTCCGTGACGACCCCATTGCCTCGCTCCAAAACGTGGGAGGAGGAGGGAGGAGGA
>CAUYUJ010005245.1:0-2500 GCA_963575745.1 Prorocentrum cordatum
ATAGCAGTAGTAGTGCTAGTAGTAGTAGTAGTAGTAGTAGTCAGTAGTAGTAGTCGTACATAGCAGCAGCAGCAGCTAGCAGTAATAGTAGTAGTAGTAGTAGTAGTAGTAGTAGTAGTAGTAGCACTAGTAGTACTAGTAGTACTAGTAGTAGTAGTAGTAGTAGTAGTAGTAGTAGTAGTAGTAGTAGTAGTAGTAGTAGTAGTAGTGATAGTAGTAGTCGCAGTAGTAGCAGTAGCAGCAGCAGCAGCAACAGCAGCAGTAGTAGTATTAGTAGTAGTACTAGTAGTAGTGGTAGTATTAGTAGTAGTAGTAGTAGTAGTAGTAGTAGTAGTAGTAGTAGTAGTAGTAGTAGTAGTAGTAGTGGTGGTAGTCGTGGTGGTATTGGTGGTTGCGGGAGTGGCCGAAGTCGTCGTCGTTGTCGTCGCCGTCGTCGCCTTCCTACCAGCAGGAGTAGCAGCAACAGTAGTAGTGTTAGGAGGACCTGTGCTTGCGCCATGGACTCAGTGACGCCGCCTTGAACCTTATGGGGGGGAGGAGGAGGAGGAGGAGCAGGAGTCGCAGCATGGGGAGGGGAACACTTGAGTCGGTGGCGATGTAGTATGACAGTGGTGGTGGTGATGGTGAGGATGATGGTGATAATGGTGCTGATGGTGGTGCTGCTTCTAGTAATGATGACGGTGATGATGATGAGGATAATGAGGATGATGAGGATGAGGATGAGGATGAGGATGAGGATGAGGATGAGTATGATGAGGATGAGGATGATGATGGTGATGCTGATGATGATGATGCTGCTGATGCTGCTGCTGACGATGCTGATGACGATGATGATGCTGATGACGTTGATGCTGATGATGCTGACGATGATGCTGATGATGGTGGGTGTTGCTGGGCGATGATGGTGGTGGTGGTGGTGGTGGTGCAGATGATGAGGATGGGCATGAGGATTATGATTCTGATAATGAGGTGCTGATGGTGATGATGAGGAAGAGAAGGTTGAACAGGAGGGAGCAGGAGGAGGATAATGAGGAGGAGAAGGATGAGGAGGAGGACTAGGAATAAGATTGCGAGGCGAGGTAAGACGATTAGGATAGGATGGAAACGAGGAAGGGGGGGCGAGGAAAGCGAGGGCGGGGTTGGGGTGTGGACCCAGATGTAGTGGGGCGGGTGCCTGATCTTGGCGGCGCCTGCCTGGCCTGCCTGCTATCCCGACCTCCAAATTTTATCTGAGAGCCGCCAAGCCTGCATTGGCACCCATTCTGGCCAGGCCCCCCTCTCTTCTCATTCTCCCTCCTCAGCCGTCCTCCGTTCTTCTCGCTCCCTCTTTCTCCCCCTCTTCCCCCCCTCCTCCCTTCCTCCTCCCTCTCTCCTCCCGTTCCCTGCGTCTCCCCCTTCTCCTCTTATCCCTTCCCCTACTCGTCCTCTTGCTCCTCCTCCTCCTCCTCCTCCTCGTCCTCCTCCCCTTCCTCCTCCGCCTCCCCCTCCTCCTCCTCCTCCTCCTCCTCCTCCTCCTCCTCCTCCTCCTCCTCCTCCTCCTCTGCCTCCGCCTCCGCCTCCGCCTCCGCCTCCGCCTCCTCCGCCGTGGCGCGTCTTCTCCTCCGCGGGCGGCGGCCTGGCTCTCCCGGGTTCGTTGGGCCGCCGGCCCGCTGGCCCGCTTCGTGGGACCCTTCTGGCTTTGGGGCGTGCCCTCTCCGCCTCCGCCCCCCCCCCCCCCCCCCGCTTTCCTCGGGCCCTCCCTCCTCCCCTTCGACCTTCCTTCCTCCGCTCCCCTCCCCCCGACGTTTCTCCGCTCCTGGCCGCCCTCCCCTCCCGCGCCAGCCTGCCCCTCCCCTCCTCCCCATCCCTTCCCTCCTCCCCTCCGACGCTCTTCCGCCCCTGCCTGTCCCCCCCTCCCGCGCCTCCGCCCTCCCGCCTCTGCCCTCCCGCCTCCGCCCCTCCCTCGCGCATCTCTCTCTGCTCACATGCTCGGTCGGGGTGCAGCCCTGGGCCTCCTGCGGTGGCAGCTGGGGGCTCTGGTGCCGCTTTTCGGGCGGGGCCTCCCGCTCGGGTTGCGCAGCGGCCTGGGCCGCTGCGCTCGACCTGCCTCCCCTGCCCTCTTTCTCGCCTCCTCCGCCTCCTCTTCTCTCCTTCGTGTCCGTTCCTGCCAGGAGCGAAAAGGAAGTGCAAGTAACGCGGGTCAGCGATTAAGACCCCCTTTCCCCCTCTTTTTCTGGTGAAGCGATAACGCACCAAGCGCCCTGAAGCGTTAGCCTGGCACCCTGGCACTTGGCCGTTGTTTAGCACTTCTCTGGAGCCCCCAGCAACAATCGAACGTGGCGACGGTCTCGCAATTCGCAGCCCCCCATGGATGGCGAGGTCCCGCTCTGATCTGCGCAGCACCGCATTAAGCTGGGCCCGGCAACGCCATTACCAGCGTTAGTATTACTGATCGTATTATCTAGGTTATTTGTTATCACAAGTTTAACAACGAGAACTACGACGACGATTATTTTTACTA
>CAUYUJ010005245.1:5000-47500 GCA_963575745.1 Prorocentrum cordatum
GGACTATGCGCATGAGGAGCCGTGTGCAGCACGCTCTTGTCCCATCATTGGTCCAGGCTCCCGCCAGTGCAGCCTAGCCGTCGCACTGTTTTGACCAATGTTTTTGCTGCGCCAAGGCTCCGCCAACGCAGTGCGTATGCCGCCGCTCCATGCAGCTGACTGCCGAGGCACTCGCGGCTGCTGCCATGACCCCGGTGCCCACCCCTTTCTCAGCGGCACGGACGTGGCCACCGGCGACAATTATAACTATGTGCGCAAATGTCTTGCCATGGCGCTCAAGGACATCCTTGGCATAGCGCGGCGCCGCACGACTACTCACGACGCCGAGGGGCTTGATTTCAGAGGCCAAGAGCAGCTCGGCCCGTACGATCGCCCGATCACTGGACACAACGCGATGATTTCGAGGCCCATGCTGACGCTGCTACGGTCACCAAGGGCTATTGAGCACACGACTCATCACGACCACCGTCCGATACACGATTCCGCCTGGCCCAGCCCCATCATGTAAATCCATTGTTGCCATCGGAATGCACTGTCTCTCATGCGGCTCCCGACTGGCCACATGCGATGAACAAACGCATCGCGCATGACGGCGCTCGACACAAGCACTCCTGGTAAAGTGCCCAGCGATGGGAGGGGCAGCTTGCGCATTTTCGAGTCGGACGCGAAGCGGCGCTCCATATTCGGCGCCATCCGGCCGCTCAGGCGCGCCAATCGGAACAGCAACGCATTAGCTCCGTGTTTATTTAGTATATCCGTTCCTTGTATTTCGACCAAATGTCTTACGCCGCACCGATGACCCCTTGGTGCTTTTCGGGGTTCTCAGACTGGATCCGAAAAGGTTTCGCCAAATATCATCGCCCACTGGCCCGCGCACGCAAGCAAAGTACTCGATAGAGCAGCAGGTTGAGGAACGCTTTCGATGCGCTTTCTACCCCCACGGAGCGGGGGCTAGGGGTGATATGGATTTCGGGGCATGGCAAGCGCGTTGGTGTAGACGTCCGCCTGCGTTGATGCGGCGTTCGAGCTGGTTACGGCACAAGCTCGCCTAAACCAAACCAAGGTTCTCGGTCACGTGGAGCTCTTGGGGGCCTTGGCGTCGAAGATGTGGCCATCATTGGGTCGTTTGGGGGTGGGAGCCTTGACGTGGAAGGTGAGTCCGTCACTGGGCCGTCTTAGGGCCCTGGAGGTGGGTCTCCTCAGGTACTAGTTGCGGCATGTCGCGGATCTCTTAGCTGCGTTTTGGTCCGCCCGGGGCGCTTCTGGATGTTTCGGCGCAGTCTGGGCCTATTGTGCTGTCTTGGGGCCCTCGTTGGCCGCGTTCGGGTTCTCTTGGGCTGTCTTGGGGGCATCTGGGGTCGTCTTGCGGCCCTCATGATCGTGATCGCGGGGCCTAAGAACAAGGCTGTCGCCGCGTGGAATTCCAGGGGGCCTTGGTGTCGAACGCGTGTCTGTCACTGGGCCGTCTGCGGGGGTTAGTTTGTGCGGCCATACTTGTACACTCTTACTGGTCGCGCAGCAACGCAGGACTGGTTGGTGATAGCTTAATGCTATTAGCTGCCGACCACTTCGACCGGACGCTGACATGTTTGCCTTGTCGCCATGGCACGCTATTGCAAACTTCTTGCTCGAGCCACTATGCCTATCGTGCGCGCGGTTTTTGTTTCTTTGACAAGGGCTACGTTACGTCGCTTGCCAGTCACAGTATCAGCGTACTGGCACGGTATCGTGTAACACGGGGGTCGCACATACGCCAGCTGCTCCCTGACCCGAGATCGACTCCCACCACCGAGCTGGATTGCCATCCTAGTGACCACAAGCGTCCCTTCACATATCAGTCGTGTACCTACCGCTACAAGACGTTTGCCAAGGATGATAAGCAGTTGGTGTGCCCCCCTTCTCTTCTCTTCTCTTCCCCCTTTTTTGACGGTTGCGGCCACGCCCTCTCGCCCGCTCGGCCCGGTTCACTGTCGGTTCCCGGCTGCGGCCATTGCGTGAAGCCACCTGTGAGCGAAGGGGTGCAACCCTGCATGGTGGGTAGGTTCCAAGTCCAACAGATCCATCATCATTCCTTCTCCGAGTTCTTGCTGGCTTCTACTGCCAGCCCAGCGGAGTTCTACGCCGACGCTTTCGCTTCGACGTCGGACATATAATATCACCGCCACCATCACGTGCCTGGATCCTACCTCGCCGCTGACTCCGAGCCCGTCCTCGTGCCCATCAGCGGCGGCTCGTGTACATGGCGAGCTCTCACGCGCTCTGAGGCCAGACGCCGCCGCGCGCCCGGGGCCCAACCGCCATAGTTGGTGATGCCTGGACGCTCGACTCCTCCCTCCTCCTCCCTCCCTTCTCCCTGGTCTCCTTTCTTCCTCCTTCCCTCCTTTCTTTTCTTGCTTCCTGCCCCCAGCCTGTGCGCTCCTCTCCCCGTTCTCTCTCTCCCACCTTCCCCCTTGTCCCTCATCCTCCCCCCTTCGTGCTTGCACCCTTCTGTCTCTCCCCTCCTTCCTCGTGCGTCCTGCATCTCCGCTCCGGCCTCTTCCGTCCAGCCTCATAATTCTCCCTGTCTCTTCCGTCTTTCCTGTCTCCTCCATCGCGTTGATTCTCAATGTTTCGCTATCCTCCTCCTCTTCCTCCTCTTCATCTCTGCTTCCTCTCGTTCTTCCCCGTCCATTCTTTTCCTAGCAGGTATCCCTTCCAGGTCGCACCCCCCAGACGTGTCGGCAGACCGGGTTGGTCGTTCTGCCTAATTGATCATCACCGTTTCTGATCCTGAATTTTGATCTACTTTCGACAGGTACATTGATCAAACACATGGTATTTACAAGGTCGAGCGCTTACTTCGATTTTATCCGGCTATTCACTTGCAGAGACGGGGACGGGGAGGGGGACATTTTCAAAATGGAGCTCTCGTCTCAGCGCCGACGCGCGCGTCCGACATATTCGCCTCAGCTACAACGATTGATGTCGGCTTCAGTGCAATATGAGGCTCGCGCCGCAGTGTTTCGCGCGTTCGTCGTCTCAAGGGCTCTCAGCTGCTGCAGGGCTGCGGGTGGCTCCTTCTCAAAATGGGGCGTTCGTTTGGAACTTCCTCGGGGCTTTGGACCACTTCTGTGAACTTGTACACCACCCACACATTTTGGGACAGCTGGTTGTTGCAAACGGCAATCCTGCTGGACGCGTCGTTGCATTATGTGATCATAGTTTAGAGAGCGCCTGACTACACGCCAGAAGGATGCAATCCAGTGTTTTTATTATAATAATATTTATTACACACATATATATATATATATATATATATATATATATATGTAAACGGATTTTCGCCTGAACGGCAGGCCGAACAAATCCTAGCGAAACCGAAACCTCGTCTGTACTCGTGATGAAGCAGCGTTTTCGTACGGGAGGGTGTGTTGCAGCGAACATTTTGAGTTCTTACGATCCCCCCTGTCGTCGTCCTCCTCTTCCTCCTGGGTCCAGGACTGGTGCCGTAGAGCCCCGCGTTGGCCGGGGCTTGGGCGGCTTCTTGGCCAGTCCTGGACTCAGCGGGGTCCTGGCCGGTGTGGGCAGTGCGTTGCTGGCGGCCTCGGGCCCAGATCGCTTGAGCGACGGGGGCTGCAAGGGTGGCGGACAGCCCAGGGGGGGCCCTTTTGGGGCTTCAATCCCCCAGCTGCCCGACGATGCTCGAGAGCGAACGTGTCCAGTGCCCATGCCAGGCCATTCGCCCCTGCTCCACTGAGTGCCCCGCGCCAGCCTCCGGGAGCAAGGAAGGTGCAGTTCCCACCACCAGGCCTCCGCAGGCCTGCTTCCGTTTCAGATTTGGCCTCCTGGCGTGACCAGGGACCGGCATCCACCAAGATTTGGGCCAACACTGGATCTTTTTTTTTTTCAGCATGCTTCGGAATCGTAAACACTCGGAGGTCGGAAGTCTCAACCTGCGGCAGGAACCTACAGGCCAATGTGGCTGGGGACAGCAGCCCGCCTCGTGGTTCGGGGCAGGCAGCGCGGTCCGGCGGAAGGGGGCGAAGAGGGGAGAAGCAGGCAGACGACGACGAACGCTGATGAGTGTGTCCTCCCTCCCGATTGAGTGACCAGCGGCGCGGGGAACCCCGGCCTCTAGCAGACCGCACTCTGCGCCTCCGCATGGGGGCCTGGCGGCGAGAAAGTCGGCCCTCCGTCGCGTGCTGCGGCCAGGAAGAGACACAGTCGTGACGACAAGGAGGCCAACAGTAGAGGGGCGCCGAGGCGAGGATGCGGACGATGATGATGCTGCTGATGACGATGGTGGTGGTGGTGATGATGACGATGATGATGGTGATGATTATGCTGCTGATGACGATGATGATGGTGTTGTTGGTGGTGATGATGCTGATGCTCTTGTTGCCGATGACGATGACGATGACGATGATGATGACGATGATGATGAGGACGATGATGCTGATGCTGATGATGCTGATAATTATGATGGTGACGGTGACGATGCTGCTCCTGTTGATGATGATGCTGATGATCATGCTGATGGTGGTGATGATGATGACGATGATGATGATGCCGATGATGATCATGAGGATCATATGATGATGCTGATGCTGCTGATGATGCTGATGATGAGGCTGCTGGTGCTGATGATGCTGCTGCTGACGATGCTGATGCTGATGATGTTGCTGATGATGCTGATTCTGATGATGATGCCGATGATGCTGATGCTGCTGATGCTGATGCTGATGCTGATGCTGATGCTGATGATGATGCTGATGATGATGATGATGATGATGATGATGGTGATGATGATGATGATGATGATGATGATGATGATGATGATGATGATGATGATGATGATGATGATGATGATGATGTCGATGATGATGATGATGATGATGATGATGATGATGATGATGATGATGATGATGATGATGATGATGATGATGATGATGATGATGATGATGATGATGATGATGATGATGATGATGATGATGATGATGATGATGATGATGATGATGATGATGATGATGATGATGATGATGATGATGAGATGATGATGATGATGATGATGATGATGATGATGATGATGATGATGATGATGATGATGATGATGGTGATGATGGTGGTGGTGGTGGTGGTGGTGATGATGATGATGATGATGATGCTGATGGTGATGATGATGATGATGATGATGATGATGATGATGATGATGATGATGATGATGATGATGATGATGATGATGATGATGATGATGATGATGATGATGCTGATGCTGATGCTGATGCTGATGCTGATGAGGATGATGATGAGGATGCTGAGGATGATGATGAGGATGAGGAGGATGATGAGGATGAAAAAGGAAGAGTATGAAAAAAGGACGAGCAGGAGGAGGAGGAGGAGGAGGAGGAGGAGGAGGAGGAGGAGGAGGAGGAGCTTTCGCGGGCCAGGGGGAATCAGGAGGAGCGGGAGGCGGAGGCGGAGGCGGAGGAGGAGGAGGAGGAGGAGGAGGAGGAGGAGGAGGAGGAGGAGGAGGAGAGGAGGAGGAGGAGGAGGAGGAGGGAGGAGGAGGAGGAGGAGGAGGAGGAGGAGGAGGAGGAGGAGGAGGAGGAGGAGCTTAGATGGATGGAGGAGGGAGGGGAGGGAGGCACAGGGGATGGGTGGGTGGGTGGGTGAGGGAGTTGAATGCGATGGAGACAGGAGATCACTGGCCATCTTGGACGCTCTCAATACCGAACGTGTGAGCGCACATGGGAGCATGTCTCACCAACCTTCAGACACAAGGCGCATTTCCCAACCATTTTGTGGTGTTGGGTCCTCGTTTTGAAGAGAAAGCGCCCCGCGTTCCCCTCCTCCTCCTCCTCCTCCTCCTCCTCTCCTCCTCCTCCTCCTCCTCCTCCTCCTCTCCTCCCCCTCCCCTTCCCTCCTCACATCTGCCCCTGTCCCTCCCCCCCGCACAGCACAGCGTTTCGTTGCCCCAAAGGGGGCTCCACCTAAGGCCCGAGTTGGCCGTGTCCACATGCGTCTCCCCCACCCAGCACAGCGTTTCGTGGCCCCAATGGGGAACTCCGCCTGGGCCCCCAGTGGCGGTGTCCACATGCGCCCCCGCCACCCAACACAGCGTTTCGTGGCCGCATAGGGGGGGGGGGCTCCACCTGAGGCCACAGTGGCGGTGTCCACATGCGTCTCCCCCGCTCAGCACAGCGTCTCGTGGCCGCAAATTTGGGGCTCCACCTGAGGCCCCAGTGGTCGTGTCCACATGCGTCTTCCCCACACACCACAGCGTTTCGGCCACATAGGGAGCTCCACCTGAGGCCCCAGTGACGGTGTCCACATGCGTCTCCCCCGCCCAGCTCAGCGTTTCGTGGCCCCACATGGAGCTCCACCTAAGGCACCAGTGATGGTTTCCACATGCGTTTCTCCCTCCCAGCACAGTGTTCCGTGGCCCCATCGAGTGCTCCACCTGAGGTACCAGTGGCAGTGTCGAAATGCGTTCCCCCCACCCAGCACAGCGCTTCGTGACCCCATAGGGAGCTCACCTAAGGCCCCAGTGGCGGTGCCCACATGCGTCTCCCCTGCTCAGCAAAGCGTTTCGTGGCCCCATCGAGAGCTCCCCCTGAGGCCCAGTGGCGGTGTCCACATACGTCTCCCCCACCCAGCGCAACGTTTCGTGGCCCCATAGGGAACTCCACCGAAGGCCCCAGTGACAAAACTCGTATGCGTCTCCACCACCCCTGTAGGGAGTTCCACCTGAAGTCCCGCTGCGGTGTCCACACGCGTCTCCCTCACTCAGCAAAGCGTTGGCCCAGTGGGGGTGTCCACATGTGTCTCCCCAACCGAGCACAGCGTTTCGTGGCTCCATTGAGAGCTCCACCTGAGGTCCACTGACGGTGTCCACACGCGTCTCCCCCATCCAGCACAGCGTTTCGTGGCCCCACAGGCAGCTCCACCTACGGCACCAGTGATGGTTTCCACATGCGTTTCCCCCACCCAACACAGTGTCTCGTGGTCCCATAGGAAACTCCACCTAAGGTACCATTGGCACTGTCGAAATGCGTCCCCCCTTCCAGCGCAGCGTTTCGTGGCCCCATAGGGAGCTCCACCTAAGGCCCCAGTGACGGTGTCTACATGCTAACTCACCCAGCACAGCGTTTCGTGGCCCACAGAGCTCCACCTAAGGCCCCCCCAGTGGCGGTGTCCACATGCGTCCCTCCATTCAGCACACCGATGTATGGCCCCACAAGTTCTTCCTAAGGCCCCAGTGGCGGTGTCCACATGCGTCTCCCCCACCCAACACAGCGTTTCGTGGCCCCATTTGGAGCTCCACCTAAGGCACCAGGTGCAAAGCTCGCATGCGCCCCCCCCACCCGGCAAAGTGTTCCGTGGCCCCATGAGGAACTCCACCGAAGGCGATACCCACAATTGCGGTATTCACAGCTGCATATGCTTGGGCCCCGCGCCAGGTTAAATTGTTAGTTCCAACGCAATGAATTTGGCCTCTTAACTGTGCCCCGAGACGCCCCAAGACGATCGAAGAGATCTCCAAAAGTGCCCCGGGTCGGCCCCATGATGCCATTTTAGGGCATTTTGGAAGTTTGGAGTTTGGACTGCGCCCTCTTTGGGTTTCCCTCCTCCTCCTCCTCCTCCTCCTCCTCCTCCTCCTCCTCTTCCTCCTCTTCCTCCACCTCCTCTTGGGTTTTTTTCGAGGTATCTTTGAGGCCCGTTGGGGGCTTCGGGGGTCTCTGGTGGCATCTTGATCGCCTCATGGGGGTCTGGAGACGGTTTCGGAGCTCATCCTGGGGTGGAGGGCCCCTAAGTGCCCTTTGGGGCTCCCCCTTGATGCGACCCCCTTGGGGACCCCCTTGGGGCCTTCTTGGGGATCTCTTAAGCCCCTCTTGGGGGCTTGGGGTAGTCTTCGCGATCTTGGGCGTCTCGAGGGCCCTCTTGCACGCTCCCGAGACCCGGAGGGCGAGTGCACAGAACTCCTGCAGGAGCGGCAGTGGTTTCGGTGATTTTTTGTCCTCCTGGGCCGGCCCCCCCGAGGGCCGCAGAGGTGGCACAAGAGGCCCAGGACGGCCAGGGCGGCGCATGAGAGATTACATTAGGGCATGGAGGAGGAGGAGGAGGAGGAGGAGGAGGAGGAGGAGGAGGAGGAGGAGTAGGAGGAGGAGGAGGAGGAGGAGACTGAACGCTTGGAGGAGGAGGAGAGTGGACGCTTGTCATTCAGAACCGCACTCCCGAAGGCTCAGAAAAGTTGTTGGGAAGTCTGTGTCTTATTCAGGCTCTTGTTGGGTGGTGTGTCAGTTCGGCCTTGTTCATGGGCACATGCAGTGGAGACGCTTTTTGGATGGCAGCCTGTGCTCGGCTGTTTGTCACGCCCTTTTGGAACATTTGTGCGGGCAGAAGTGGTTTGCAAATGCGCACCTTCACAAGCATCTTCTCTGCAAGGGCGTGGTTGCGATAGTAGACAGATGGCACAGTGTGTAGGTGGTACTTCAGTGCCAATAGGGCGCTTGTGGCTGCGTGTCTCGTGCGCAGGTTGTTGTGCGGGGATGGCTTGCCTGTGCCATTGCTTGCGCTGTGCAGTGCAAACATGGAGGCTTTGGGGAGTTGCCGCCTTGTTTTGGGCCTTTATCTGGCACGGTGCACCATCGTCGCGTGACATGTTGGCAGGTGCCACTGTCAAGTTGTCTGTCTCTCCATGTTGCTGGCCGTGCATAGAGAATAACCTCTTCCTTCCTCTCCTCCTCGCATTTTGTAACAAGTTGGTGACGGCAAACCGCCGTACGGCCGCGGCAAGCGCTGGCAGAAGGCGCCGGAAGAGACCCCGAAGCACCTTGATAAAAGGTTGGACAAACTCACGGAGTGCGCCTGACACGTGTTCATGGTCGTATTTCAGTGTTTCTCTTGCCAACCGCCAACCGCATCTCCCTCTTTGAACCCATTTCTGCTCGCTTCCCGGCTCTTTTGCCGAAATCGACGCGACGTTGCGCCTCCAGTGGCGCGAGCGCCGAGAGTTTGTGATTCATGCTTTCCACATCAGCAGGTGCATTTCGTTTGCTGCTGGGCTTCTTGTCTCTTGCAGCCCTCTTTTCGCGAATGATTTTGACTTGTTACCGCTCATCCTCTATCTCAGGGAGTCGCCTGGCGGCGTCTGGCTACCTTTTTTCAACCTCTGCCCCTGAGAACGTGCGGCGGCATCACGGCCGTTTGACGCTGCAAGGCGGTCCTCGCAAATTGTGGTTGGCGCGCAGCTGCGCCCTTGGCGGCGTGGAGTGAAGGGTTGCTAAGCCTTAGCGGCGCTGTTGCTGTCAACATGCCTGTCGCGCTGGTCATATTGTGTTGCTCTGCTTTGCTCGTCGGGGGTGTCGGACGTTAGGTTTTGCTTGCTGTTCGGTGTGTGTTGTGTTGTGTTGTGTTGTGTTGTGTTGTGTTGTGTTGTGTTGTGTTGTGTTGTGTTGTGTTGTGTTGTGTTGTGTTGTGTGGTGTGGTGTGGTGTGGTGTGGTGTGGTGTGGTGTGGTGTGGTGTGGTGTGGTGTGGTGATGTGTGTGTGTGTGTGTGTTTGTGTGTGTGTATTGATTGTGTTGTGCTGTGCTGTGCTGTGCTGTGCTGTGCTGTGTCGTGTTGTGTTGTGTTGTGTTGTTTTGTAGTGTGTGTGTGTGTGTGTGTGTGTGTGTGTGTGCGCGCGCGCGCGCGCGCGCGCGCGTGTGTGTGTGTGTGTGTGTGTGTGTGTGTGTGTGTGTGTGTGTATGTGCGTGTGTGGGGGTGTCTGTGTTGTGTGTATATTAAAGATGTTTGAGGGCTTGACTGGTGGACCAAGCGGGAGCACTCCTGTTACCGGAGATGAAATTCTCCAGGCCAGGTCTCACCATTGACTCGAACAACTCGTCTCTCGCCAGAGCCTCCCTCATAGGGTCGTACACGAGGCCCCCACCAGTAAATATCCCCCGAGGGAGGGGTGTTCCCGCCAGGGGCTCCGTTTTTGCGTTCTGCCCGCCTAAAGCAGTATCGGATTCTGGATGCTTCGCGTACCCCCGTCAGCTTAACCAGAGACGGTGGCCCAGGCAAGCGGTGCATGAGCAAACCGGACAGCAAGAAGGGGGACAGCCGTGGGACCGAAGTTTTGGATCAGCCCGAGCAGACCCAGGCGTCAACCAGAAATGCCTTCGAGCCTTCCTTGGGGGCCCTTTCGGAGGCCTTACAAGCCCTCTTGGGGCCCTCCTGGTACTCTCCTGGGCCCCTCCTGGGGGCCTTGGAAGTCCTGTTGGGGCCGTCTTGTCTGCAGTTATGCGTGACGCAATTCTGAGCACCGTCTTCGCGAGGAGTGTGCCCAAGTGTGTGCGTTGGGGGATACGCCACTTGAGCCTTCGGCGGAGCCCTCGATGGGGCAACGGGGCGTGTGAGGGGTGTCCTGGTATGTGACTGGTGTGGGCGGCAGAGGCAGTGATGGGAGGAGGGAAGTGGCAGCGGGAAGGAAGGAAGGAAGGAAGGAAGGAAGGAAGGAGGGAAAAGAGGGAAGGAAAAAAGGAAGGAAGGAAGGAAGGAAGGAAGGAGGGAAGGAGACGCAGGGCGCTGTCCCTTCAAAAAAAAAGCATCGAACACCCCAGGATGGCCGGGAGAGCGGGGTCTTTGCGAGTTTTCCGGAGGGAGGTGTCGCAACATGCAGTCACGCTCGGGCCTCCGAGCGGAGGCCCGAGCGTGACTCCTGGAGGGCCAACTAGGGCCATGGAGGGGCCGTCCTGCGGCCATTTTGGGAGCCCGGGAGGTCCGTCATTTTCTCAGTGCCTGCACCGCTTTCGCTTTCTTGCTCGCCCAGGTCCCCGGCGTTGCGTTCCGAGCCAGTGCCTGGGCGCCGGGGCGGACAGATTGCCCTGACACACAACCTCAGCTTGCAACGCGAGATTTTGAACCCAAGCGGCAGAATTGGCACGGAATGGTCGAAAGCAGAAACTGGAATCTGCGCAGGGAGCCGTGTCGGAGGCGTGCTGGTTTCCGGCAGGGCCGGAAGTAGCGCCGCCGCTCACAGTCGAGTGGCGGGCCCCCGCGAAGCTTCTCAGAGAAGGGTCGTGAGTGGATGGCTGAGTCAGGCAGGCTGCAGCTCGCAGTCATGGTGCCGCTGCCAATCCTCGGCGCGATGCTCAAAGGCGCGAGGCCCGTGGACGTCGTAGGCGTGTTGCTTCTCGCCGTCGTGTTCGTCTTGCTTGTCGTCGGCATCGTGCGTAGATCTGGCCCCGCGCCTTCTCGCTCAAGCCAGGCTGCGCTGTGGGTCAAGCATGCACGGGACGGTGCGTTTACAAAGCTGGATTTGGACACGCCTGTGCGTCAGTGCCTCCCGGGCGTCGCCAGACCAGAATTGGACAGTGATTTTGGGCGCCACGCTCAGCCATCTACTAGAATCAGGAAATCTGGTGTCACAGCCGCCAGTGCAAATCTGGCTTGCGAGTTCAGCCCAGGCGCACTCGGCGCCAAGCCTGTTGATTCCTGGCGCCAATTTGCGCCAGTTCGCGCGCCGATGTGAGACAGCAGACAGGTCGCCACGAGCTGCAGAGTGGACTTGATTGAGCACCGACCTTCGTGGTTAAATCCGGAGATCGGCGACTGTTGCGCAGGTGCCCGCCGCCAGGGGGCGCCAGGGCCCATCTTGGTGCGCGTACGGTGTCGCCCCGTTGGGCACCCCGAAAGTGCAAGCGACTTGGGGCAGGTGCGGAGTTGCCAGCCCCCCAGACAGCGCGATGTCCCTGTCGATAGCGTGCAGAAAGGTGTCCCGCTGCGCCCAGCAGGGGCGGGCAGGAGTGGCGACAGTGGCGCCTTTGGCAGCCGCGCACGGGGGCCCCAGGCTGTCGTTTTTTTTTTTTTTTTTTTTTTTTTTTTTTTTTTTTTTTTTTTTTTTTTTTTTTTTTTTTTTTTTTTTTTTTTTTTTTTTTTTTCTTTTTCTTTCCCCCCCCGCAGGGGTCCTCGTACTTCATCGCGCGGAGGGGTCTTACTGCCAGGTGGCCGTGCTCTGCGGCCTCGCTCGTTGTCCCCAGGGCAACCTGGCGCTCGTCTCCTGCGTCCGGGAGGTCACCTGGCGGCGCCGCGGCCAGTGGCGCGCCCGCCAGCGTGAGGCCTCGCGAGCGCCAGTAGCTCTCCAGGCCAGCGGGGCAAGCCGCGCCCACAGACCAGGCCTGCGTTTTCGCGGCTTGGAGTTCCAGTCCATTTTCCCCGAGGGCGCGTTGGGCGGTCGGCAGCACCTCGGCCGCCAGCGCCGCAGGGACGATGACGACAGTGTCGTCCAGGTAGGCGAGGAGGCGCACGTCCTCTGCTCGCAGCCCCACTCTTCCCGACTCCGCGTGCAGCTCCTCCTCCAGCCGGCGCAGCTCTGGCTTGGCGCAGCAGGCGTAGAGGAGCGGCGCCAAAGGGTCTCCCTGGTCTACCCCGCTCGTGGCTGTGAGGCGCCGGCAACGGTCGCGGCCGTCCCCGTAGGAAGGTCCTGGGAGGGGCGCTGGCAAAAGAGCTTCGCAAAAGGGAAGGAACTCTCGGGCCTTTTTGCCTCCAGCCCGGCTAGGTAGGCCGTGCGGTCCACAGACCCGTACGCGTTCGTCGCGTCTAGGGCCACGAGCACCGCGTCGGGGCGGGACTCGGCGAGCGCGCGCGCTGCGTGCGCCAGGAGCTCCGTGCCGGCTGCCATGCCTATGACATACTTGTGCCTGCCCAGTGTCGGCGGGCTCCTGCCTTCCGCGGCTGTAGCAGCGCCCGCCCCACCAGGCGCCGGAGGACGTTCGGCGCCGCGATGGCCCTGACGCCGCCTGCTTGTTTTTTTAGCGGCGTGGGCCGCGAGAGGGCCAGCGCCGCTGCTACGCTCTTGGGGGCGCGGTCCTGCGGGAGGAGGTCGCGCACCCGCAAAGCGCGTCCAAGGCGCTCGGCCAGTGCTCGTAGCGCCCCCTGCCGGCCGCAGCCCTGCTCCCCTTTGGGCTCGACTGGGGAGCTGGTTTGAGTGCCTGGTGGCTCAGCGGCGGCTGCCCAGGGCCCCGCTCTCGCGCCGCCAGAGGCTCCGCCGGCCGCGGCTGGAGTAGCGCTTGCAGCTTGTCCCCCCTTCCCTCGGTGAGAGGCGTGAGCCCGGGGCTTGCCAGACTCCTCCTGGAGCGTCTTCCTGACGATTTCGTCCGCCAGGTCGCCCTCGCCCCTCTCGTCGCCGCCCCGCTCCCGGCGCCTGCGGGCGAGGCCGCACGCGCGCCCGTCTGCCTCTCGCAGGAGCTGTTCCCAGGCGCCGTCGTGGAGGCGAGACCAGCGCTCGCAGACCAGCCGCGCTCGTTCCTGCGCGTAGCTGTCCTGTGGCCGCCGCTGCCGGCCCGCCCGGAGGAGTAGCTTCCAAATCCTTCCCCCCTCTGTGCTGCCAGGCTCCGCTCGGAGGGCGGCGCGGCACAGCTCCTCCATGATCGGAGCCGCGGCGGCCCGCGCCCCGTTGGGCACGTAGCGGAGCGTCGGACAATCGATGATGAACTCCTGGGTCACGTCGAGCCCGTCAAGCGCTGCCCAGCAGGCTGCTCCCCAGTCTCGCAGAGGCGGCGGCGGCGAGAGCGGAGGCGCCAGCGGCGCGGGCGCCAGGGACCCTGGCTCAGCTGGGCCTGGTGCCGCTCCAGCGCCGAGCGCAGGCCGCGCGCTGGTGTCTGCCGCAGCTGCGGGGGCTCTGTGCCCAGGCAGCGCGGCGCCAGAGCCGTCGGCCTCGGGCGCCGCCGCCCCGCTGCCGGTTGTCGCCTCCGCGGCAGTGAGCGCACAGCCTGGGCAGAGAAGGCTTTGCAGTCTGCGCAGAGGTGGGGCCAGCCGCCAGGCCCAGCCCGCCCGGCGCAGACCCCGCAGGCGTCCGTGCGGAGGGTCCGCGTGGCTCGCAAGGGCTCCGAGCAGCCTGGGCGGGCAAGCGTTTGCGCCCCAGCCGGCGGGCCGGGGTGGCTTGCCTCGCCGACCCGCTGGCCGGCGCAGCCGGAAAGCCGCCTCAGTTGCTGCGGCTGCTGCTGGGGGAAATAAGTCCGCCCAGTCCGCAGGGCCCCGGGTGTCGCCAAGTTCGGCGTCCAGGTTGGGCGGCGCGGCTGGCTCTGTCGCGGCCGCGAGGGCGGCGTGCGCCGCTGTCATCGCCTGCAGGATCGGTTCGGGCGGCGCCGTGGCCCAGGCACCAGCCCTCGTTCTCCAGCCGGTCCAGGAGTTCCCGCGTAGCGTGTCCCGCCGCCTCGGCTGCGGCGCCAGGCGTGGCCGCCCCTCGTGCTTGCGCCGCCCGCTGGTTTCTCTTCTTCCAGGGCGGCTGCCTCGGCTGCTGCCGCCGCGGCGTGAGGTGCCGCCTGGCGCGTCGCGGCCGCCAGCGCCTCGTCTGCAGATGTTGCCGCGGCTGCTGCTCGCCGCGCCGCCGCCCGGAGGTTCTCCAGGCGGTTGCCCGCGCGCTGCTGCTCCTGGCGCTCCCGGGCTGCTGCTTCCTCCCGCTAAAGTGGCTGCGCCGCTTCCGGCGGCGCGCCCGCCTTGCGCGCGGCGGTCGCAGCTTGGCGGAAGGCGTCGGCGTGGGCTCCTGGCCGCTGCGGCCCCGGCCTGCCTCTGGGCAAAGCTGGCCACGCCTCTGTGCCTCCGCGGGCGGCGCCCGCAGGGGGGGGCGCAGCAGCCGGTGCCCCAGCGCGAGGGGCCGCGCACCTGCGGCAGGTGGCGTGGTCCTCGAAGTTGTGCGTGCCGCAGGCGCACTGCCACTCGGCCCGGCGGGGAGGCCGAGGGGCACGCCTGTCTTGTCCTTGTTCCCCGCCTCCTTCCCCTCCCGTGAACAGCGACCAGAGCACCTCGAACGCCAGCTCCAGGTCGCTCCGCGTCCGGCGAGGTTGGCGGCGCCGCCGCTGCACCACCTGCCGTGCACCTGCCGTGCCATGGAGTCGACTCTGCTGAATAAGGGATGGGGAAAATAAGCGGCGGATGCCAGAAGGGGGCTGCCAAGGTCGGAGAATTTTCGACCTCGACGCTCGATGCTGCTGCTGCTGCTGCTGCTGCTGCTGCTGCTGCTGCTGCTGCTCCTCCTCCTCCTCCTCCTCCTCCTCCTCCTCCTCCTCCTCCTTCTCCTGCTTGGCCTTTTGGCGCAAGGGCTTGGGCCGGATCGGCCCGCTCCGCGCGCCTGGCCTCAGAGTGCCCGCCGACCCGCCTCAGGCTGCCCAGTACACCATGCCTTGCTCCCGTTGCTCGGGCCTGGGCTGCTGCGGCTTGGGCCTGGCCTGTGCCACCGCCGGGCACGGTGGCTGCGCCGCCAGCGCCGGCGGGCGCGGCAGCGCCGACTGCAGCACGGCTTGCTGCCAAGAGGCCGCCTTCGCCATGGGCTGCGGCCCCGCCTGCGGCGGCGGGCACGCCGAGGGGGCGGGGAGCGGCAGCATCGCGGGCGGCGGCGCGATTCTGAGCTACAGGTGGGCCGGCGCCGCAGGCGATTGCGCGCAGGAGACGTCTTGTGCGGGTGCGTGAGGGGCGGGCGCGGGCAAGTCCGGGGTGCTCCTCATTCCTGGCCGCGGCCCCGATTGCTGCCTGTTCTTCGGCCCGGGGCTGCTGACCCTGCTGCTGCTCGCGCTGCTCCTGTACTTGCTCGCCGCGGGGAGCACCGCGACCACGGCGACGACCACCGCGCTGTTTGCTGCCCCGACAATTTGACGACGCCATCCGACACGACCGCGCAGGCCACCACGACCAAGAGGATGACGCAGACGCCTCCCCCGCCGCCTCCGCCGCCCTCGCCACCCGCGCCGGCGCTTCCGCTCCTGCCCCCACCGCCGCTTCCCACGTTTCCGCTGGCACTCCTGGCCAGCACTGATCGCGCTGAACTCCCGATCGTTGGGGCCAGACCGTCCTCCCCAGGACTCCGGCCTAGCTCCGATTGCGGCGGATTTGTGGGCTCGCCTGCCGAGCAGCAGGCTTTTCGATCTGCCACATGACGCAACAGGAAAGGACCGATGCGAACTCCTACCTTTGCCACCTCCGCTACCGACTGCGGCGAAGGTTCCTTGGCGTCCTGGGACGAGGCGACGAAGGTGCATTGCAAGGGGTACCCGACCATGTCCACGGGCCTGGCACAGAGGCGCCGCAAGCTGCCTGGAGGCTACCCTTTGGGAGCGCCAGCTCGCCAACGCACTCGCGCGGCTGCAGCGCCTGGACTACCTGCGGCTGCGTGGTGCTCGCAGCGAGGCAGAGGAAGGGCGGCTCGAGCGGTGCCTCGAGCAGGCTGGGGCGTCGCCCCTGGCCAGGAGCCAGGCTCGAGGGCACGCTGCGCGCTCGAAGCAGCGCCGGGCCCGGGAGCAGAGGCTCGCGAGGTGGCAGGGGAGCCTCTGGACGTGCCGCTGGAAGGCCACGGCTGGCTGCGGGGGCGCGTTCTGCTAGATCGGCGTCACCCCAACGTACTAATACGGTGTGTGCGTCGCCCCCCCAGGGCCCAAGGGGCGACGCGCGCGCAGAGAAATCTTTCTGGCCACGCCGCTGGGGAAAACGCTACGCTACAAGATGGGTGTGCTATATGCTCGGGTCGGACGCGCGCCCCCAAGGAAACGTCTAGCATTCGCATGTCTCTGTGCGTCCCACTGGACGCCACGATTTCCGAGAAGCACAGGGAGGAGGCGCCAGCGCGACCCATGCCAGAGTCGCTCGGCTTGCTGAGCCACCGCTGGCGCGAGGTTTTGGGGCGGGGAGCTGCCTCCCGAAGCGGCCTGGCGCGGCAGAGGCTCGGAGTGGGGCCCGCGGCTGGGGGAGGCGTGGGCGCCGCTCGACATGGAAGGGGTGTGGGGGTCCCAGACATTTTGAGGAAGCAACGCGGGCCCTGCCGGGTGGACCTGGCGATGAGGTGGCAGACGAGGTAGGCCCTCGCCACGGAGGCAATCGCAGAGTTCTTTAATCTCTGCGAGGAAGTTGTCACCTTCTTTCGGTTTGGCAGAAGGTGCGCCAGGCGCATGTGGCCAAGGGCCGTAGGAGGAGTGCGCTAAGGGCAAAGCGTTGCCAGTCGAGGCTGTTCACCCCATCTCAGTGATCAGCTGCTGGTACCGGCTGTGGGCAGGAAGCCGCCTCCACAACGCGGCGAGCAGGAGTTGGCAGCGGCGGTGGTGGCCCCAACGCGCCTTCGATGCCAGGCGAGACGCTTCGGTGCACGATGCTGTCCAAGGCATCGCTGTCGCTATGGAACAGGGCGACCACGCAGCGTCCTGGGTTTTTCACGGTGTTTCGATGCAGTGTGCTGCCTTCGTGTGCCGTGGCGGCGCTGCAGCCGAAGGGCATGCAGAACGCTACCTGGGCGATGCTTGCTCAGCAATGGGAATCCAAGACCGCTGCGTGCAGTTTGTTGGAACCACGCGCTCGGAGGTGCAGGCTGTGAGCATCCCCTTCCTCCAGAGGGATCCGTGGATTCCGTTGGCGTTGACCCGCCTGCAGGCCGGGCTGCCGAGGGAACTGGAGGACCAGGTGCCCGGCGTCGCCGCCACCGTCTTCGTCAACGACAGGACGTGGACAGCGCCTGGATGGCCTCCTGGCCGCAGCGTAGCTCTGGCGACCCTGGAGCGTAACCTTGGGGCTCACGGGAAGCGCCTCGAAGGAGCATTGGAACCGCCCGGATTCTGCCAGCCGCCGTCGGGTGAAGAGGCATGTCCAGCCAGACGCCGTGGTGGACAGGCGGAAGATGTTGGGCATCAAGATCACGCGGGTAAGAGGGAGGAAGAAGTTTCGAAAGGAGGCAGCGCGGCCTGGCAAAGACTCCCGGGACATTTCGCAAGCAGCTCCCCTGCCGGTTCTACCACGGGACAGGAAGCAGGTGGCGCAAACCTGGCTGCCCCCCGCGGCGCAATACGGCTGGGTGCGCGACGCGCCGAACATCCAGATCACCACCCAGAGTAGGGGCCGTGGGCGTAACGCAATCGACTTGCCGATCCACGCGCCGCGGCCTGCAAAGCTGATTTGTGTGAGACATGGATCAGACGTGCGGTGCGCGTGTGGTGTTGCTCGCGCCAGAACGAAGGGCTTTGCTGGGAGCGACCCCGCATGGGAGCTGCCCTTGACGGCAGGCAAGGGCTGGTCAGGCGTCCTCGCAAGACATTTAGCATGGACAGGCTCGCAGTGCTCAGACGAGTGGGTGTGGCGCCACGCAGGCATCGATGCAACAATCACGCTCCGCCGCGACCGCCCTGAGTGGCGCGTGCCAGGCCATCTGTCGCACCTTCTCCGACTGGCCTGGGGCTTCTTCAAAATCCAGGAGCTCATGAAGGGTTCTACGTTTGCGTGTGATGACGTTCGGTGCGGACCGTGCAGGTACAATCGCATGCTCCAGATAGCCGAAGAGACGCCTGTCGCTGTCTCTGTCGGCGCGGTGGTCAGCCCGGCGTGCAACCGCAGGGCGACCTCATCCTCGGACGGTGTCCTTGGTGTGCTCGTGAGAAGGGCTCGTGTGATCACGTGGCTTGGGGCTGCGGAAGCAAATATTTTCGGCACTGGCCGCGGTGCCAGCCCATCGATGGATGGCTTGCAGCGCCAGTTCTTGTGGCTGACGGTGCAGGGAGGAAGGGCAGAGATCGACTGGCAGCTCGTGGAGAGGGCTGTCTTTGTGGACCGGGTCATCAGGGACCGCTGGTGCGACGACGACGGGCGCGCGGGGCGGCCCGCCCTCGAGGTTGTCCACGAAGGGCGGGCGGCCCAGGCCGCGACGGAGCAGCGTCATCTCGTCGGGGCTGTTCCGATGTCAACGGGCGCGCCCCATCGCTTGCGGCGCGGGGTGCGACTGCGTCGGTGCGCTGCAGTGGGTGCGCGGCTGGTCTGGTGAGGGAGAGCTCTACGGCTGCAAGACGGCCGAGCGGGGCTGCCACTCGGAGCTACCGCCCCTCTCTCGGGACCGTCGCCCTCGGGCGAGCTCCCTGCCCCAGACGGCAACGTGTGCGACCGCGCTGGGTACCATCATTGCGCGCACTGCCTGGAGCTGTCATGAATCCCCAGAAGACCAGTTGTTGCTGCAAGATCTTCCACGAGAGCTGCAAACGCGAGGAGCCAGCGCAGGTCGAACCTTGAGGGCGGGCTGCGCCAACGTGGGGAGGGACAGCGGGGAGTGGATGGGGAGCAGGGCAATGAAGGGTTGCACAGCGGGCAGCGCCGCAGGGCAAAGTTACGTGCGCCCGCTGCGCCCATCAGAGTGGATGGAAACACCTTCCCTCGTTTAGGGTGGCCCTGCTATCGAAGACCCATGCCACATTGGGCAGGATACGGACCGCAGAGGGTACGGTCCATGCGTGTGCGTAGTACGATTTGGTCTGGCATCGAAGCGCAGGCAATTGTGGATTCCTTCTCCCCCTTCTCCTGTCTTCCCCCCTCCTCCTCCTCCTCCTCCTCCTCCTCCTCCTCCTCCTCCTCCTCCTCCTCCTCCTCCTCCTTCCCTCCTCCTTCTCCTCCTCCTCCTTCCCTCCTCCTTCTCTTCCTCCTCCTCCTCCTCCTCCTCCTCCTCCTCCTCCTCCTCCTCCTCCATGGCGATGGCTCAGGCCGCCCGGCAGCTCCGCGACCCCCGAGGCTCCGGCGCAGAAGCGGTGGATCCCTCGGACCCTGTCCAGGCGCAAGGCAGGCAGGGCCCGGCGGCGCGCATGCCGTGACGGCGGCCCCCGGGCGCGCGCGCGTCGACACTCCTCAGACCCCCTGATGTCGTGACTTCTTTACAACGTCGACCCCCAGAGGTCTGGACCCCTTCCCCGGGACCGGTCTTGCATCCCGAAGCGCTTTCTGACGGGCCCGAGGCCTGGCGTACAGAGGCCCTCGGAGGCCGAAGAACAGCGGCCAGCACTCCTGCCGTGATTTTTTCCTCCAGCGCGAGGGGGTCTGGGCTCGGAGCGGGCGGCGAGATGGAGCCGCGGCAGGAGCAGGCCTGGCACCGACGGCCCCGCGCAGGTCGTGGCGAACGAAAGGGGGGGACAGGGAAGGAGGGGGGGCACGAACTCTGCTGCATGCAGCTGGTCTCGGCCCCACCGAGGGGCCCCTTCCTCGATACCTGGTCGTCCCCGGCGCCGGGAGGCGTCGGGAAAATCAGCTGCGGGAGCTGATTCTCACCCCCCCCCTTTGCTGCAGTCGGGGCGCTGAGGAAGGAACCCTTTCCGTTCGGGAGGGGCTCCGTGCTCCTCCGTTGGTGCGCAGTCTCCCTTGGGTTCCCCTCTTTGGTCCTCGATGGGGCATCGAAGCTTCCCTTCTGGGAAAAAAAAGGGGCCTCGCCCCTGAGGCCGAGGCCCCAGCTGCATCCCCTCCCCCTGTGGGCCCGGCCCGGGCAGGCCCCGCGCTCCTCGGCGCGCTGGCCTCCCTCGCCGCGGTGGCCGCGGCGGCCGCGCTGCGCTGGGGCCCTGCCGCGGGCGGCGCGTGGCTCTCCGGCGGCCGGGGCCCGGCGGCGCGGGCGCCGCGGGCGCCCGACGGGCGCGGTCTGCTGAGGAGATTCGGTCTGTAGGCTGAGGTCGGGCCTGTCCCCCTACAGGGGGGGATCCTCGAGAGAAAGAAGCAAATACCCCAAAAGGGTCAGAGATATTCGAAAAATAGTATCCGTATCATGTTTGGACGGAAAAGTCTATAGGCTGAGGTCGGGCCTGTCCCCCCACAGGGGGGCTTTCGATGGAAAAAACAAATACCCCAAACATGCCCCAAAAAGGTCAAACATATTCGAAAAATAGTCCCCAGACTATTTCTGGACTATTTTGGGATTATGTTGGGGGTATTTTCTATGTTTCGCCGAAAATCCCCCTGTAGGGGGACTGGCCCGACTTAAGTCTAGGCCTCCCAGATGGGGTCGGAGCAGATGGGGTCGGGGGATCGCGCCGCATCGCCGATGCATCCACGATGCGGCTCGATGTGGGGCACGACTTTCTCCACGCCGACGTCGCCGATGCATCGCCGACGTCGCCGATGCATCGCCGGCGTCGCCGGCCCCATCTAGGAGGCCTCTATTCGGGGGGACGTTAAACGTCGGGAATCCCACTGCAGGAGGAGCATTCCAAAAGAGTCCAACAGAATAGTCAGGGGAGGATGTTTCTTACTATTTTTGATTATGTTGGAGTATCTCTGGACTTTTTTTAAGGTTTCGTCCAAGATCCGCCTGGAGGTGGACATGCCCGACCTCAGGGAAACGTGAGATTCGAGTACGCCGGAACTCGGGTTAACAGACGCTTTTCGGCGAGCGCGTCCCGAATTGTGGCGGTCCAGTTTTCGTGGGGTGTTTGCAGCGGGAGCTCGCGTCCAATTTCAGACTGGGCCTCGTCATTATCATGATGTGCCCCGCGTCAGGCCAACCCGAGTCCCCGTCTTGCGTCTCCCCGAGAGATGGCTGGCTTCCCCGCAGCCAGAATGCGTCCGTACGGGCAGGGTCGTGTCGCGGCAGTGCGGAGGGAGGCCACGAAGCAGTGTGAGGGGTGACGGAGCCATGGGCGGGGCGACCGCGCAGTCTTTTAGGGGCCGCGGCACGTGTATGAGGGGCGTGCCGATTCGGCAGGACGGCGGCGGGCGAACCTTGCCTCGGGGGCCACTGGTGGACCTCCCTTTGGGACCACGCCCCTTGTGAGGGGTGTGCCGGGCCGGGAGGGACGGCGGCAGGGTTCGGCTAGACGTAAGAGTGACCTTCCGCCAGAGTGGCCTTTGGTGCGGGTTCAAATGGGCCCCCGGATCGCCGAACGCGCTGCGACACCAGCGGCTTGCGCGCTTGGGTTTGGCCCCCCCCCGCGCTCCCCTGATGCCGCACACCAGCGGTCACTCTTGCCCAGGGTCGCTCTCGCGTGCAGCCGAAGGGTCCCGACCCCGCCGCGGGAGTTCAAGGTGGAACGCTGCCCGCGGCCCAGAGTCGGCCAGTAGGGAACGATCTGGCGATCGAGGAGCCGCCGCTCGTGCAAGACCGAACGATCCCAGCGGTGTCAGCAGCCAACGCGGGAGTCGTCACGGCACGAGCCTGCCGTACCCCGCCATGCCTGGCCAGCGCCACCCCAGGCCCCAGGAGGGTGTCCGGACCCTCCTGGCCTCGGCCAGGAGGGCACGCACGGTGCCGAGGCCCAGGGCAGGTCCTGCCAGGCGCGGCGGTGGCCGGTGCAGTGCGGGTGCCCTCGCGCAAGGATGGCGGGCGAGACTTCCGATGGCGCGCCCAACAGCACCGCGCGGTACAGGAGCGCCGCCGAGCTCTGTAGCGCGGCGGCGCCCATCCCCGAGGTGGCCCCGCGGGCGTGGCGGCTCGGCCCCGCGTGGCGGCGCGCGTGCTCCGAGAGGAACCGCGAGGGGGCGTACCCCCTCGGCCGGAACTGGTGCTGGGTGGGCATGAAGCGGATGTGCCACTGGAACCTCAAGAGCCACCTCTCGTGGGCGAAGGTGGCGGGCGGCCTCGCGCCCGCAGCCCCCTTATGAGCGCCCCCGCCCGCCAAGAAGGCTGGCCGCTCCGAGGAGGAGGGAGGCTCCTGGCGCTTCTCGCGCCCCCGCCGGCCCATCTGGCAGCGGTGCCCAGGCGGGGTGCGTTCAGCGGGGGAGTGCAGGAGAGCACGCCGCGGGGCAGACCAGGGGCGCGGCAGCCGTCCAACAG
This sequence comes from Prorocentrum cordatum, assembly GCA_963575745.1. NCBI lineage: Eukaryota > Dinophyceae > Prorocentrales > Prorocentraceae > Prorocentrum > Prorocentrum cordatum. The sequence goes on from CAUYUJ010005245.1 coordinate 27,506, forward strand.
AAGATCGGGATCCGCCCGAGCAGGCCTAGGAGTCGACCGTAGATGCCTTCGCGGATCTTTCGATACCGGAGCCTCTTGGCAGCTTACCTGGGCAGTCTTTGTAGGCCTTTGCTGCCAAATCGGGGCCCCCTTGGGGCCATCTTGGAGGACATATAACTCTCTTGGAGACATCTTGGAGCCCTCTAGGGGTCTATCCAGCTGCCTGCGGCACGTCCCGCCACCGTGCCAGCCAATCATTCTGGGTGGCGACAGTTCGAGAGGGCACGGGAGGCCGTCACGTCACGCATGACACCTCGAGTCTCCAGGCTTGGGCGAGCCGTGATTATGAGGACTATGAGGATGGGGATGATGGTAATGATGACGACGAGGATGAGGAGGATGATGCTGAGGAGAAGGAGGAGGATGAGGAGGCGGAGGAGGAGGAAGAAGAGGAACGCCGTCACATTTGTCACCTTTCGTCTTCACTATATGAGGAGCTCGCATGGAAGTCGTTTGGGCCGTCTTGGAGCTGTCTTGGCCTCCTGTGAGGCAGTCTTGGGGGTTCCTTGGGGCCCTTTTGGGCCATCCTCGGGCCTTGTTGCGCCGTCTTGAGACTTTCGTGGGCCGTCTTGCGGCCCTCTTGACCGTATGGTAGGTGCCTGGGGACCGTCGTGTGGCCGTCGTGGGGCCGCCTCGGCGCCGTCTTGGGCCGTCGAAGGACCTACTATGGCCGTCTTGAGTCCCACGGGAGGCCCCCTTAGGCCCTCTTGGGGCCGTCTTGGATGCTTGTGGGCCGTCGTGGGAACCCCTGAGGCGTTCTTGGGACCCTCATTGAGGCCTCTTGGGTCGTCTTGGGGCCATCTTGGAGGTTTCTTGACTTTTTTAGCTGACGAACATCCGAGACGGCGATCATGCAAGCATCCCTTAGTACCCACACAAGGGAGCACACTGCTATTGGCTTCTTTGAGAGAGCGTGATCCACCGCCGCTTTACTATGGAAAATTCACTCCCTTTTCCTCCGGAACCCGGGGTTCCCCCCCCCCCCCCCCCCCTCGGAAAATCCCCCCCCACCGCCCCCTGCTGGAACCCCCCACCCTCCCCTCCCCCGGCAAACCCCGCCCCCCTCCCCTAACCCCTCCCACCCCCCCCTCGAAAACCGGGGGGGGGGTCACTACCGGTTCGAACCCCCCCCCCTCGAAAACCGGAGGGGGGGTCACTACCGGTTCGAACCCCTCCCCCCCCCCACTCACCGCCAGCAAACGACTCCCGTTCCCTACCACCGTCCGCATCACATCCCCCACTGTTGTTCCCAGCACCACTGTCCTCACCACCACTGTCCCCACTGGTTCCACCACCGTCCCTACTGTCCCCACCAGTGCCCCCACCACTGTCGCACTGTTCCCACTGTCCCCACCACTGTTCCCACCACGGTTCCACTCTCCCCACTTTCTCCACGGCCCCGACCACTGCCCGACTATCCCCACTGTCCCCACTGTCCCACTGACTCTTCCGCTGTCCCACTGAGCTGTCCCACTGTTCCCACCGCTATCCCCACTGTCATCACCACTGTCTCCACTGTACCTCTGTCCCATTGTCCCACCGCCGTCCTCGCCACCGCCTTCACCACTGTCCCCACCACCACTGTACCCTCCACTGTCCCACTGTTTCCCCACACCACTGTCCCACCACCACCGTCCCCACCACTGTCCACTGTCCCCACTGTTCCCACCATTGTCCTCACCACTGTCCCCACCACTACCGTCCCCACCACTGTCCCCACTGTCCCCGCCACTGTCCCGCTGTCCCCTCACCACTGTCCCCACCACCACCGTCCCCACCACTGTCCGCACCCCCAATTGGTTTTCGAGGGGGGGGGGGGTCGAACCGGTAGTGACCCCCCCTCGGTTTTCGAGGGGGGGGGGGGGATTCGAACCGGTAGACCCCCCCCCCCCTTTTCATGATGGACTGGGGGGGGGGGGGGTGGAGGGGTTCGAACCGGTGGTGACCCCCCCCGTTTTCCGGAGGGGGGTGGGGGGGGAGGGGTGCGAACCGGTAGTGACCCCCCCTCGGTTTTCCGCCAGCAGCGGTAGAACACGCTCTTTCGCTTCTTTGGACCCTGTTGGGGGTCCTCTTGTGGCAATTTTGGGCTCGCTTGCAGGCACCTTGTGCGGACGTGGCGTCATAGGGGCCATCTTGGGCCGGCTTCGAGGCATCTTGGGCTGTCTTGGTTGCCTTGGTTGTCTTCCTGGGCTCTCTTGGAAGCTCGGGACGCATATTCGAGAGTTGGGCCCCAATTTGTTGTTCCAGTCGAGAGCCATTTAAGTCTGGGGTTGGGGTCGGCGTACCCCCCTACCCCCCATTCGAAGGTTCAGCAGAAGGCATCCGACCTGGGGATCGCCCCGCCGCCGAGCCTGCAGCCGTACAGCCCGTTGCGCAATCCAGAGCTCTGTGATGACCCCTCCAGGGGAGCTACCGTGCAGTTCTCGGAGAGCGACTTCCAGCAGGCGCTCGTCTTCGTCTTCGTCGTCGCTTTCGTCGCCGTCGTCGCCGTCCTCATCTTTCTCATTCTTTCACGCCTCCTTTTCTTCTTCTTTCTCCTCCTCCTCCTCCTCCTCCTCCTCCTCCTCCTCCCCCTCTTCCAACTCCTCTTCCAACTCCTCTTCCTCCTCCTCCGCCTCCTCCTCCTCCTCCTCATCCTCCCCTTCCCCTCCTGGCACGAGCCAGGTATACCGAGCTCTTACAAGGACAGGAGACCCGCCCTCGCCGAGCCTCTCCCGCACCCAGGGGCTCTCGGGAGGCATATGGCACCCCTGTGGTGAGTCCCTCCCGTCTCCTGGTCCCCTCGGCCCTCAGCAGGCGCGGTCCCTGTCTTTCCGCCGTGGTCGGTTCTGTTGGCCCTCGCGTTCGTCTTCGTTTTCGGGCCCCTCGGTTGGCCCCGCCCTTCGCCGCGAGTGTTTGGGAGCATGCGCTGAACCCCAGCCCACGGCCACATAAAAGCCTTCAGCAGGCGCGGGAGTGGTTCAAGGACAACGTGGCGGTGTACGTCGTCAGCCTTCCGACCTCGATCAATCGCTGGGAGCAGATCAGGGCGCGCCTGGAGGAACCGCGTGGGATGCCCCCCCCTCCACCGTACTTGCCCAGGTGTGGCCGTGAAGCCCACATTTGAGTAAAGCTGTTCGCCGAGCCTAGATTACCTCCTCCTCCTCCTCATCTGTGGATTATTGGTCAAGGTTCCACATTCCTCCCCTCCTTCCCTCCCGATCTCCTCCTCCTTCCCCCTCGCGTAATACTTCCTCCTCCTCCTCTTCCCTCCTCCTCCTCACCTGGGGCTGTCTGGAGGACGGAGGAGGAGGAGGAGGAGGAGGAGGAGGAGGAGGAGGAGGAGGAGGAGGAGGAGGAGGAGGAGGGAGAGGAGGTGCGGAGGAGGAGGAAGAGGAGGAGGGAGGAGGAGGAGGAAGAAAAAAAAGGAGGAGGAGGAATACGAAGAAGACTAGTGAGAAAAACACTGATACTAATCACAAAAACAATATGACGGCTAATACTAAGAATAAGAATACTAGTACTAAGAACATTCAGAAGACGAATACTAATAATAGTAGTAGTACTACTAATACTAGAACTACTACTACTACTACTACTACTATTACTAACCAACATACTACTACTACTACTACTACTACTACTACTACTACTACTACTACTACTACTACTACTACTACTACTACTACTACTACTACTACTACTACTACTACTACTACTACTACTACTACTACTGATACTACTACTGCTACTACTACTACTACTACTACTACTACTACTACTGCTGACTGCTGCTGCTGCTACTACTACCACCACACCACCACCACCACCACCACCACTACTACTACTACTACTACTACTACTACTACTACTACTACTACTACTACTACTACTACTACTACTACTACTACTACTACTACTACTACTACTACTACTACTACTACTACTACTACTACTACTACTACTACTACTACTACTACTACTACTACTACTACTACTACTACTACTACTACTACTACTACTACTACTACTACGTCTAATACTATGGATAAACATACTATTCAGACTACGCATAATAATTCTAATGCTAAGAATAAGAAGAGGAGGATGAGGTGGAGGAGGATGAGGACGACGAAGAGGAGGCGGAGGAGGAGGAGGTGGAGGAGGAGGAGGACGACGAAAAGGAGGCGGAGGCGGAGGAGGAGGAGGACGAGGAGGAGGCAGAGGAGAAGGAGGAGGAGGAGAATGAGGAGGAGGAGGCTTCAACAAACATCCTCAGGGAGGCGGCTCTCTTTGGTGGTCGCTGTGGCAGCTGGAGCCTGGGACTCACCTCTCGCCGTCTGCCGCTGCTGGTCGGCCCGCCTTCGACCCCCCTTACGGCCAGTGCCACTCCTCTTTCCCTCTCTGCTTCTTTTCTCCTTCTCCCTTTCTTCTTCTTCTCCTCGTCCTCCTCCTCGCTTAACTTCCTAGCACTCCTGGTCACCCTCCTCCTTTTCCTCCTCCTCCTCCTCCTCCTCCTCCTCCTCCTCCTTGGAGGAGCTCCAGATCTGGGCCACTCGTGTCCCGGGGGTGGACATGCGCGTGCCGAGTGCCATCCTTGACGCGAAGAGGGACGGCTTTGTGCCCAGGTCCTACAACTTCACTCGCGCGCAGGAGGGGAGAGGGGGAGCGGTGGGAGGGGAGGCTCGGAAGGAGGGAGAGGAGGTGCGGAGGAGGACGACGGGAGGGGGGAGGGAGAGCGAGATGGGGGAGGTTGCGGACGGATGGCAAGGACGAGGAGGAGGGCTGCGGGCCCCGCGCCCTACAACGAGGCGTATGCAACAGTGGGGGTGGGGGAGTTCGTGCACGGCGCCGCGGTAGTGGCTCTCAGAAAGAGGTCAGTTCAAGCCGCCTCTCGAACGGCGGCCTCCGTCGCTCCGCGCTCCACAGGGCCGCGCCGGGTGCGGGGATGTCGGCCATCAAGGAGCAGCTGGAGGCTTTGTCGCGAAGCCGGGTGATTGTTGGCTGAGAACTGCGGAGGGTGGCTTCTCTCCAGCCGCACTTTGCAGTGCTACGCGACTTTTCATCGAAGCCCGATGCGCCGTCGTAAGCAGGGGAGCATCATGACATGCCACGGGGGGGCCGGTTGTCCAGGCTAACCCAACATGAGGCTCCAAGGTGGGAGGCGGGTTGAGGAGCGCGGGTCTGACATAAGGCAGGGGTGCCAGGTGGGATTGTCAGTTTGAAGGTGATTCGTCTTAACGGGGCTCCGTCTCCACATGAGAGAGCGTGCCGCGACGCCGCTCAAGACTGTCACAGCTTCTTGCGAAGCTTTGTCCGCACCAACTGGAGCTGCTGTACGCTCCTTCCGATTCGGGCCGCGAGGGGAAGGAGCGTGTCCGGATGGGACTTGTAGTAATCGGGCTGGCTCTTAGTGGAGTGGGCACGGCCTTCCATCTCGGCGCCTTCGCCGGCCTTGAGGCGTGGCGCTGTCTGCCAGCGGGGGGCTGTCACTGAAGGCGGACGAGTTCCTCAAAGCACGCAAGGTCCTGAATGTAGCGGAGACCTTCGAGAAAGCCACACTGGAAAGGCAGGGCCCCGTTGGTAGCGCCAGGGGGCGGCCTTTGCTTTGGCCCTAGCTCTCCATCTTGCACCCGTGGGGGGTCTGGCAGACGTGGAGCGTCGAGCGTATGGATGACGCCCCATCCTCCTCCGACTCACGGCTACTTACACATCGGTCGTTCAAAGTAGGTATTTTTGGATTCCCTGTCTCCAATACATTTCAGGCGCTTTCTTCAAGCGTCGACATGCTTCCCCTTTTCCCTCCTCTTCAGGGGGCGGGCGGAAGCCCAATCTTCTTTCAGCGCCTTCCTACTTCCTACTGCATGTTTCTACTGACTTCTTCCGAACGGTGGGCAGAGAAAAAGTGACGACACTTTTAGAGGTGGTCTTCGGGGTGCATTGCTGGAGTAGGTTAAGAGCTGACGCACCGCGGGCGGGCGATGACGCCTTCACTACCGCGAGCCACTGTGGTGCAGCAGCTCGGCCAGGGTAGCCTGTGCAAGGCCTGGGTCGTCCAGACCACCCTGAGAACTGGGAATGCGGGATCCCGCAAACGGCGACAGCCCAAATGGCCAAAGACAACACTGCCGCCAGATGAGTAGGAGGAGCAGCAGGTGGAGGACGACGAGGGAGATGCCGAGGACGAGAAGGATGAGGATTGGGAGGATGAGGGGAGGGAGGGGGAGGAGAGGGGGGGAGGGGAGGAGACTCAGGAGTTGATTGCGGCTTCCCCCCCCCCCTGCTTTCCGCCCCCCGTCGTCCGCTTCGTCCGCCTCCTCCTCCTCCCTGCTTCTTCCCCGGGTTCCTCCACCTCTGCCTCCCCCCTTTTTCCCCTTTGTTTCTGCCCGCGGAGGACGCGGGATACGCCTGGAAGCACGACATGGGCAGCATGATCGGTACTTGGAGGGGCTCGATGTATTTACCAGCCCGTCGGACCAGGACTTTGGTGTATAGACGCCCAAGCATTCCAAGATCTGGGAAGCTAGAGCGTCTGTGCACCGAGTTCCCCTGCCGAGCAAACGACGCGGTGCATACGTCGATTCTCTCCGAGGCACCCTGGGCTGCGCCGCGGCGCACTTCAAGGTGCAGCAGGTGGCCATCGCCGACGGCAGCCCCATGGCCGTCGTGTTGGAGGCCTCCCTGGCCTCCTCGCCGGTCGTCGGTCTTCTTCCTCTCCTCGCTTGGGCACCACCCAGACCACACTAATGCTATGTGTGCGCCCCCCCCCCCCCCAAACGGGCCGACGCACGCGCCGAGAAATCTTTTAGTGTAAGCTCCGTGGCGGGCGCTTTCTGGCCATACCGGTCGGGAGACGATATACCACTGTATTATATATGGCATGGAGGGCGCTGTCCTCCAAGGAGGACTCATCGTACCAGTATGTCCTTCTGCGTCCCATTACTCCAAAGCTCCTCTTCCCGAGTTTCTCATCCCTTCTCTCTACTCTCCCTTCCTCCCTCACTCATCCCTGCTCCCTCCTCGCGCCTCCGTTTCCTCCCTCCGCCTCCTCCCTCCTCCCGCATCACCTCACATTTCCTCCTTTTTCTCCTCCCATTTCCCCTTCCCTTCCCCTCCTCTCTCCCACCATGTTTCCTCCCTCCTCCCCTCTTCTTGCCGTCTTGTCCTGTCCTCCACTCCTCCCTTGTCCCTCCCTTCCTCTCCTGTGCCCTCCTCCTCTCTCTGCTCTGTCCCCCGTCTTCTGTGCTCTCTCCTTCCTCCCCTCGTGCCGTGCGGCCAGGCTCCCTCCCCTCTGGCGTACGGCTTGTCATACAGGGCCTCAAAGCTTGTCGGGTTTTCAGTTCGAGCCCCTCGGTCCTGGAAGATGGTGCTGGCGCTGCAGCGCTGGCCACATGCAGGACTGGTGCGTTGCTCCAGTGGTTCGGAGTGGCGTTCTCGCCCCCGCGCGGGCTGCACCTCGACTCGGGCTCGGATTCCTTCCTCTCGTCGCTGCCGCCCCCCCCTGCTTCCCTGTTGCCCTCCTCTCCCCGCTCCTCTGCAGACTCCCCCCTCTCCCTCCTCTCTGGTCCTCCTCTTCCCCTCTCCTTCTACTTGTCTTCTGCTTCGGGACTGCACGGGGAGGAGGATCATGTGGGGAGGGGATGGGGTAACGTGGGGCGGGATCGTGTGGGATGACGTGGGGCGGGGAGCACATGGGGAGGGGATGGGGCAAACGAGAGCATTTGCCCCCCACATCCAAAGTGGGGTTCTTTTCTTTGGACACCCCGCGCAGGAACAGGACGGACGGAACACCCCCTCTCTTCTCACTCACACTCACACACTCACATTCACACACTCACATCATCATCACAGCATCAACATCACTTGCACACTCACACACACTCGACCACTGTCATTCACTCACTCACACTCACTCATTTTTCCTGAGTGGCTCACTCACTCACTCACAACTACTATCCATCACTCATCATCATCATCATCATCATCATCATCATCATCATCATCATCATCATCAGCATCATCATCATCATCAGCATCATCAGCATCATCATCACAACACCACCGTCACTATCGTCATTATTGCACACTCACTCGCACACCCACACACTCAGCTTGAGGAGGTCTCAGGCGGGAGCCTTGTCTGTGAGTGAACACCATCACTATCATCCATCGCCATCGTCACCATAATCACCCATCACCCGCCACCATCGGCACCATCACCATCGTCACCATCACCCATCACCATCCATCGTCATTATCATCTGAGGAAGTCTCAGGCGGGAGCCTCGTTTGTAAATGAATTGCGAGGGAGTGTCAGGCGGGAGCCCCCTCCCTGTGGGGCCCGCAGCTCATGTTTTCCATCCGAGCGGGTCATCGGAAACTCTGTAACTGTCGTCACCTTTGGCCCCGAGAGGCCTGAATATGGAGGAAGTATCAGGCGTGAGCTCAGTCTGTGAGTTAATTGCGAGGAAGTCTCAGGCGGGAGCCTCCTCCCTGTGGGGCCCGCAGCTTATGTTTTCCATCCGAGCGGGTCATCGGGAAACATGTAACTGTCGTCACTTGTGGGCTCCTGAGGCCTGAATATGGAGGAGAAGTATCAGGCGGGAGCCTCGTCTGTGAGTGAATTGCGAGGAAGTCTTTATGGAGCTCGCAGCCCATGTTTTCCATCCGAGCGGGTCATCGGAAAACCTGCAATTGTCTTCACTTTTGGGCTCCTGAGGCCTGAATATGGAGGAACTATCAGGCGATAGCCTCGTCTGTGAGTGAATTTCGAGGAAGTCTCAGGTGGGTGCCCCCTCCCTATGGGGCCCGCAGTTCATGCGAGAGCTCGCCGGCGGATGATGAGAAGGTAAACGGTGACGACGAGGACGACGAAGACGACCAGGTGCCCGAGGAGCAAGACGACGACGACCAGGTGCCGGACGACGAGGGCGTGAGGGAACGCTGCATGCTGATACGCCGCCATCCCTTTCTAGGGAGTGCTGGGCCGTGCACTCGCAGTCCCCTCTCTCAGGCGCTTCTCACACGAAAATTTTCGAATGCACTCGGGATCTCATTCCTCGGTCTCCTGGTGTGGAAACAAGAAGGTGCGAGAACCGTGCGTTGCATCTGCATGAACCTTGAGGGTCACGTCCGGAGCACGTAACGACTGGGCGCCTGGTGGTTTTCCCTTCACGCCTGCCGCGCCGGTCGCCGTGCCGTCCTGCCCGAACGAGGGCGCTTCCAACGTTAAGTCGGGCGTGTCTCCCTACAGGGGGATATTCGACGAAAAGTATGAAGTAGTCAAAAAACGATCAAAAAGCCGTCCCAATATTATATGTTGACTATTTTTGCATATTCCCCCTGTAGAGGGATAGGCCCGACTTGATTCTAACGCCACTGGGGGCGGATGCCAGCAGTTTTTGTATAGTGGTTGTTGCTGTTTTGAGGTGAGCCCCCGGCCTCGTTCGCTGCAGCCAGCGGCCTGCGGGGCAGCGCCTGGTCTCGCGCGCCAGCGGCTCGTGGGGTAGCCCCGACGGCCTGGCCCGCGGGATTGTCCCAACGGCTGCGGCGCAGTGTGGCGATTAGAGGTTGCGCCCGTGCTGGCGGAGGCAGCGACGGCGCCGAGGAAAATCGGCATGCGCGCTCATGCAACAGGAAGGGGGGGAGGTGGCGGGGCGTGGAAAAAACAGGAGGGCAAGGAGGGGACAACGTAGGGAGCGGGAGGAGAGCCTGCGCCAAGGCGAGGAGGATAATGACGCAGAGGATACCGCAAGGATGCCTCAGCAATCAGGAGGACGACGGTGAGGGCTATTTCCAACTTGGCCGAGAGGATTCTTATGTGGGGTCCTACCGTCGGAGTATTTTTTTGTTTTTTTTACTCGCACGGCACTGTTTGATTGCGCGCGCTTCTGCCCCGCCCAGGCTTCCCTGGACCTCCCCGCGCGCTGCATGCCTCCACTGCCCAGCCCGGCCAGCCCTCGCTAGACGCGTGCCGTAGGCGGCCGGCCGAGAGCACTGCGCATGCCGCACAGAGGTCAACGGCCAATCCGACGACCCCACTCGGCGAATATGAGCTCTGAGGAGGAGCGGGTACCCATACCGCTACCCTTCCCTTTCGTTTCCCCTCATTTGGGCCTCCTGGGAGGCCCTCGTCGCCACCGCTGGGTTCGCCTCGAAATCCTTGTCACGACTCGCCCCGGGAGAGGTCCGGGGATCAGCGGTGCTGGTACCTCCTGGGCTCCGCTGGACAGGAGCGGGCTGGATGGGGTAGGATGCCAAGGTTGGCGGGAGCGCACCCAGCCTGCTCCTCCTCCTCCTCCTCCTCCTCCTCCTCCTCCTCTTCCTCCTCCTCCTCGTCCTCCTTCCTCCTCCCTGCTCCTCCTCCTCCTCCTCCTCCTCCTCCTCTTCCTCCTCCTCCTCCTCCCTCTCTCCTCCTCCTCCTCCCTCTCTCCTCCTCCTCCTCCTCCTCCTCCTCCTCCGCCTCGTCCTCCTCCTTTTCCTCTGCGCCTGCCTCTCTCTCTCTCTGTCTCTTCGTCTCTTTCTCTCTCTCCGTCTGCGTCTCTGTTTGTTTCTGTCGCTGCCAGGGGCTGCCCTGTAGTCTGGCCGCCCCCGCGCGCTCCCCGCGGCCCCGCCGCGTGAGCGTGCCCCCCGCGCCCCTTTTCCTCTCTCCACGGCCGCCCTCTCGTCTCTTTTCTTCCGCTCTTTGCATGCGGGCTCATTCGCGACTCCGCGGCCCGGTGTTGCTTGCTGCGCGCGCGAGCGGATTGCCTCTGCCGCGCCGCGACGGAAAAATATATGTCTCTGTCTTTGTCTCTGTCTCTGGTCTTCTCTCTCGCTCTTTTTTATGTCTCTCTCTCTGTCTCTTTGTCCGTACACACAAACAGTCAATCTGAGTACTACCCTCGCTTCCTAGACTTTTTGTGCGAGGAACTGGACACACGATGCTGTATATGTTGCTTTTCTCTCAGGGCGTCCTCGGTCTTTCAAAGTGTTGCTCCTGCTGCTGCGCTGGCCACAGTTCAGGACCGGCGTTTTGCCCCCCGTAGTATGGCGCTCACGCCCCAGCGCGGGCTACTTTTCTGGATCCGAGTCCTTCCTCGTCGTCGACGTCCCCTCCTTCCACCTCCTCCGCCTTCCCCCAGTCCTCCCGCTCCTCCCGTTCCTCATTCTCCTGCTTCTCCTGCTGCTGCTGTTGTTCCTCCTCCTCATCCTTCCTCCTTTTCCTCCTCTTCATCCTGCTCGTCACCTCGTCCTCCTGCTTATCCACTACGTCCTCCTCCTCCTCCTTTTCATCTTCATCTTTCTCCTTCTCCTCCTCCTTCTCCTCCTCCTCCTCCTCCACCATTACCTCCTGCAGAGTGCTCGGCTTCCTTTTGTTGCCTGCACATATAACACGATGCGGCGTATAGGGGGTTCGAGGTCCGCTGTGACACCCGTCGGCGGGTAGAGCAAAGCCGGCGAAATGGGAGGTCGCAGTTTGCGCGAGTGTACCTGGCTTGCCCTCTACTCATCGGATGCAGTTTTGGAGCCTCTCGGGGGCCGTTTTAGGGCCGCTCGGGGGCTGTTGACTCTTTTGGGGCCTCGTGGGGCCTCTCGGGGGCCTCTCGGGGGCCTCTTGGAGCCTCCTGGGCGCTTCTGGGGGCCTCCTGGGGGCTTCTTGGGGCGGAAGGCTCGGATTTTCGGTTCGTGTTTTTTTGGGGGGCCCCTCTTGTGGCCGTCTTGGGGCCCTCTTGGGCCGTCTTGGGCGCCTCTTGGGCCGTCTTGGGGCCCTCTTGGGCCGTTTGGGAGCCCTTTTGAAGGCCTCTTCGGCTGCCTTGGGGCGGTCTTGGGGGCCTCTTGGGCCGTCTTGGAGCGTCGGGAAGCCGAAAAGGCGAGAAAGACATTTTTTTAATACCCAAGGCAATCAATGATTGTGCCTCTCGGGGCTCTCTTGGGCGGCTTCTTGGAGGCTCTTGGGGCGTCTTGGAGGCCTCTTAGACCGTCTTGAGGGCGATCTTGGAGCGATCGTTCGGCGACTCGGGGCCATCTTGGACCGTCTTGAGGGCCTCTTGGGGTGCTCTTGGCCCGTCTGGAGGTCCTCTTGGGCCCGAAACAGTCATGCGACGCGATGCCGGGAACTCTAGCGGGCACGCGCCAAGCCCTAAGAGATTTTGGGATTTCGGGTCTGGGCTCCTAGAACACTTCCCAGACCTGAGGGCTGAGGCTCTGGGGATTGGGCAATGGACCCGAGGACGCGCCCACTCCTTGCCCAGCGGCACGGCGGCGGATCCTCTCCCCGTTTCGCTCTCACCTCTTTCCTCTCCTCTCCTCTCCTCTCCTCTCCTCACTCCTCCTTTCGTTCCCTCATCGCGTCTCTCCGCTCTGCTCCCTTGTTGTCATGCTCGAGGACGATTCCTGGCCGAGCGACGACTTCATCCCCCGCCTGTGGAAGCTCGTGCGCGAGGAGCTGCCCCTGCCTAGTGATGGTGATGGGGAGGTGGTGGACGTAGTAGTAGTCGTCGTCGTCCTCGTCGTCGTCCTCGTCGTCGTCGTCGTCGTCGTCGTCGTAGTAGTAGTAGTAGTAGTAGTAGTAGTAGTAGTAGTAGTAGTAGTAGTAGTAGTAGTAGTAGTAGTAGTAGTAGTAGTAGTAGTAGTAGTAGTAGTAGTAGTAGTAGTAGTAGTAGTAGTAGTAGTAGTAGTAGTATTAGTAGTAGTAGTAGTAGTAGTAGTAGTAGTAATAATAGTAGTAGTCGTAGAAGTAGCAGTTGTAGTCGTAGTAGTAGTAGTAGTAGTAGTAGTAGTAATAGTAGTAGTAGTAGTAGTAGTTACAATATTGGTATTCGCAGTCGCAGTCGTAGTCGTAGTAGTGGTATCCGTAGTTGTCGTAGTATTTCTCGTACGAGTAGAAGTTTAGTGCTAGTAGGAGTGGTAGTAGTAGTAGTAGTAGTAGTAGTAGTAGTAGTAGTAGTAGTAGTAGTAGTAGTGGTAGTAGGAGCAGGAGCAGCAGCAGCAGCAGCAGCAGAAACAGCAGCAGTAGTAGTAGTAGTAGTAGTAGTAGTAGTAGTAGTGGTGGTGGTGGTGGTGGTGGTGGTGGTGGTGGTGGTAGTATCGGCAGAGCCCTAAACCATAAATCTCGAATCTTATTATTATTAAGCCCTGAACATCCTGGCCCCATGCGTCCTGATTTTCCATCCGATATCCTGCGCCCATAATCCATGCCAAAATATATCATTTTCTGGCAACCCTGGATGTAAACCGGCGCCATCCCTTGCAATAAATTGTATTTTCTGTTCATGCGTGCTGTAAACCGGCGCCATCCCTTGTACAACATTTGTTTATTTCCTGATCATGTGTGCTGTAAACCTTCGCCATCCCTTGCAACAGATATTACTTCCTGATCACGCGTGCTGTAAACCCTCGCCATCCCTGGCAAAAAAATATTATTTCCTGACGTTCATACACCTGTGAGACTTTCCTTAACAAGGAAGTACTTTCTAGGTCCCCGAAAGTTCTTTATGGTCGGGGTGGGACTGGCAGCCACCGCAGGTGGGCTCCTAGGCAGGAGGTGATCAGATGCGGCAGAGCTTGTAGACCCTAACCCTTAGCCCAAACCCTAAACCCTCAAGACGAAAAACACTCCGTATTGGGCAAGCCCGAACGACGGCAAGCATGACGCCATCGCGACGCCCCCCAAGCTCTCCGACGCCTCTCCAGGAGTTCGAAGCGCTGCAAAGCGCTCCCAGGCGCTGCCGGGCAAGCCGGTCCGCGGTCGGGGGCCCTGTCTTTGGCTCGACCGGTCCGCGGGCGGTCGGGGGCCTGATGTTGCCGAAAGCGATGAAGCAACTTGTTCGTGCGTATAAGTACGGAGTGCTGCGGAGCGTCACACTGGCGGAAAGGGCAGCGGTCAAGAAGGCGGCGAAGGATGAGAGGGAGAAGCAGGAGAAGAAGAAGAAGAAGAAGAAGGAGGCGGAGAGGAATAATAATACCAAGAAGCAGTGAGCCGGCGCGCGCGCGCGGGCGGGCCGGCTCAAGCCGACAGAGCAGCAGCGCCCCCCCCCAGAGCGCGCGCCCCCGCCCTCCTCCACCACCGCCGGGCCGCTCGGCCGAGATGGAGTGGACGCAGTTCCCCGGCTGGGCGTCGAGCGCAACGGCAGAAGGCATTCGAGAAGCGCTGGCAACAAAAGCGGCTGCGCCCACCTACAGGGAGTGGTGCAGCCAGCGCGGACCGACGGCGAAGAAGGCGAAGTCGACCGCGTTCCCTCTTGTGCGGGAGGACGAGCCGAGAGTGCTCAAGAAGTTCGACCAGAAGACGCGCGCCGAGCAGGCGGCAGCCCGAATCAGGGCAACAGCTGGTGGTGAGCAGAGAGCCGAGCAGGCGGGGGGAGAATCCAACCGGAGAACCGGGAACTCGGCAGTGCGGCGCGCTGCTGCGCATGCCAGGAGTCCGCTGCAGATGGAGAAGGCGTTCGCGAGCTTGGGCCAGCTGAAGAGCTTGGAGGAGAGAACGGAGTGCATGCAGAAGGCCGCAGAGCACTGAGCGAGCGAGGCAAACGAGGGCGGCGGCGCGCGGGTAAGCCACGCGAGCGCGGCCGACGCCCGCCCGACAGCGGCGGGGCGGAAAAAGAAGGGGGCGACGACGAAGGAACCCGGCGGCCGGCGGCGGCGACGACGACGACTCTCCCTCCCCAAATCTCTACCCTCAGCACCGACCCAGCCGCCCTGCCGCCTGGTCCCCTAGGACAACGGTCTCGCCCTGCCGCCTTACTCTCAGTGCCCGCCCGCTTTTTGGGTTGGGCCCCAGGCCGGCCGGCTCCCCGGCCCCGTAGGCCAGTGGTCAGCATTCCAGCTTTGAATATGAAGATCCCGGGCTCGATTCCCAGGGCCGGCGCCCGGGTGTCGGCCCGGGCCCCAGGCCGGCCGGCTCCCCGGCCCCGTAGGACAGTGGATAGGATTCTGGTTTAGAATCTGAAGACCCAGGGTTCGATTCCCGAGGCCGGCGCCCGGGTGTCGGCCCGGGCCCCAGGCCGGCCGGCTCCCCGGCCCCGTAGGCCAGTAGTTAGCGTTCCGGCGTAGAATCTGAAGGTCCAGGGCTCGACTCCCGAGGCCGGCGCCCGGGTGTCGGCGCCCGGGTGTCGGCCCGGGCCCCAGTTGGCATTCTGGGTTAGAATTTGAAAGCCCAGGGCTAGATTCCCGAGGCCGGCGCCCGGGTGTCGGCCTGAGCCCCAGGCCGGCCGACTCCCGGGCCCCGTAGGCCAGTGGTTAGCATTCCGGTTAAGAATCTAAAGGTCCCAGGCTCGACTCCCAGGGCCGGCGCCCGGGTGTCGGCCCGGGCTCCAGGCTGGCCGGCTCCGCGGCCCCATGGGCCAGTGATTGCATTCCGGCGTAGAATCTGAAGGTCCCAGGCTCGATTCCCGAGGCCGGCGCCTGGGTGTCGGCCCGGGCCCCAGGCCGGCGCATCATTCGAAGCGCGCGCAGCGCGCTTCTCTGAGTTTCGCGCACGCGTCGCGACGTCGCTGGAAGCGCGCGGAACGCGCTTCGCAGCTGGCGAGAATGCCGCAGTCGCTGCGTCTCGCGCGCGCGTCGCGACGTCGCCGCAAGCACGCGCAGCGCGCTTCGCAGCTGGCGAGAACGCCGCAGACCAATTGAGGCCGCGGCACACACCGCAAACGCTAATACGTAGTGTAAACCCTACACCCTGGACCCTAGACCTTAACCCTACACCGTAAATTCCAACCCCCAAACCCTAAACCTTAAACTTATTCGTTGGTCTCACATATTAGTTTGAATCGTTAACCAAAACATGGCCCTCGATGTCCGCCCTGGGGGGGCTACTACCTAAACCCCCATTCCGTGTGTGCCCGCGTGCGGATTTTGCCTTCCCGCGTGGCGACTAATTCCTAAACCCACTATCACATGCGTGCCCGCTCGAGGATCGCGCCCCCGTGCCCTGGGGGGCTAATTCTAAACCCCTCATCCCATGCATGCCTGCGCGCGGATTTTGCCCTTCCCGCATGGCGGCTAATTCTTAGACCTCCTCTATACCATAAGTGCCCGCTCGAGGATCGCGCCCCTCTGCCCTGGGGGGCTAATTCCATATTCCAGGCGTGCCCGCGCGCGGAGTTTGCCCCTCCCGCATGGGAGCTAATTCCAAATCCCCCTGCCACATGCGTGCCCGCTCGAGGATCGCGCCCCTCCCGCTCAAGGCTGGCACCCCTCCGCCCTGGGGCTGATTTCAAGCCCGCTCATTCCATGCGCGCCCGCGCGAGGGTCGCCCCTGCCGTTCGAGGATCGTGCCCCGTCCCCCGCCCCACGCGCGCCCGCTCGAGGATCGCCCCCCCCCCCCCCCCCCCCTCCCCCCCTCCCCCGCCCGCCCCCCCTCCCCGCTCGGGAATGCCCTCCTTCCAGACACTCCGAAACGATGTCGCGCGCTCCTCCCGAGGGCCGCCGCGCGCTCTTGTGCTGTTCCTCCTGCCCGCTGTTTTTCCTGCGTGCTCCGCGCTGCTCCGTCCTGCTCCTCGCTGATCCACGCGGGCTTCCCCGGTGGCTTGCGTGCGCCAGAGTGTGTGTCTTGATATGTGGTGGGTGTCTCGGGTGGGTGGATTTTGAGCACCGCGCCAGTGTCTGACGCGTCCAGTATGTTGACAACTTCGCGCTCTTGTTGGAATTAAGAGCGCATAAAGATTTGAATCCCAAAACCACCGCCGTGCTCCATATGCGCCCCGTTATGCCGCCCCCCAGTTCGGCGCACCCCTCGCGCACATCCTTGCCTTTGGAGTGCCAGGAATGGTGCTCCGAGAGCTTTTGCAGAACGCAGGGCGCACCCCTCGCGCTGACCCCAGACCGACTGCCCGCGCGCGTCGCCGAGGCCATTCGTGGCGGCGCGTCCAGGGTCACGCTCCGCGCGGCTGATCACGCGCGCATTGTCGAAGCCGTGCAGGGCGGCGCCTGCCATGGCGATCTGAGAAGGGACTTCGGGTTGATCGCTTGCCGGGCGAACGCGTTGCGTTGCCAGTGCAGCGACGAGGGGGCTGCGCCGCTGGCGCCCGCGCGGGCCGCGCGCCGGTCGCGTTGCGCGACTGTCGTCGTCGTCGTCGTCGTCGTCGTCGTCGTCGTCGTCGTCGTCGTCGTCGTTTTGAGATCAATATCGTCGTCTTCGTCATCGGTATCATCGTCGACGTCTTGAGATCTATATGTCTTGGGTCATGGGTGGGTGGGGCGCGTCCAACAGGCTTCAAGCTTGGACTAGTGGGCCCTAAACCCTAAACCTCAAGCCGGAAACGCTCGCTATGGACGGGCGAGGAGCCAGCGCCCGCGACGGCCGCGCGAGCGCGCGGGCGCGCTCGCAAACAAAATATCCCGGCAAAGCAACCTAACAGCGATGTGTAGAAGCATATCTGAAAACATTCCCTTTAAGATTCAGATGAAAATCCAGTTGTAGAATTCTGATGTTCTCGCAGTCCTAGTCGCATTCGCGATGACAGTCGCAGCGGCGACGGCAGTCGCAGTCACAGCCTCAACCTCAGCCTGCCTCAGCCTGAGCCTCAGCCTGCCTCGGCCTCAGCCTGCCTCAGCCTCAGCCTCAGCCTGCTTCAGCCTCAGCTTCAGTCTGCCTTCAGCCTCGGCCTCAGCCTCAGCCTGCCTCAGCCTCAGCCTGCATCAGCTTCAGCCTCGGCCTCAGCCTGCCTCAGCATCAGCCGGCCTCAGCCTCAGCCTCCGCCTGCCTCGGCCTCAGCCTCAGTCTGCCTTCAGCCTCGGCCTCGGTCTGCCTTCAGCCTCGGCCTCAGCCTCAGCCTGCCTCAGCCTCAGCCTGCCTCGGCCGCAGCATCAGCCTGCCTCAGCATTCAAAATGTGGCCCAGGAGTCGAGTTCTGGGAACTAGAAGAACACAAAGTGGCCTACAGTTGGCTCCGGGCATTCAAAATGTGGCCCGGGAATGGAGTTCTGGGAATTTGAAGAGCACGAAGTGGCCTACAGTTGGCTCCGGGCATCCCAAATGTGGCCCGGGAATGGAGTTCTGGGAAGTCGAAGAGCACGAAGTGGCCTACAGTTGGCTCCGGGCATCCCAAATGTGGCCCGGGAATGGAGTTCTGGGAAATCGAAGAGCACGAAGTGGCTTACAGTTGGCTCCGGGCATTCAGAATGTGGCCCAGGAATGGAGTTCTGGGAGGTCGAAGAGCACGAAGTGTGTGACTGTTTGTGAAAAACGTGTGCGGCGGCAGCCGCGGCGGCAGCCTGTCCAGGTCCCGCCCCGACCCCCCTGTGGAGTCATCAGCTGCTTTTTTTTGAGACCATTAGAAACCTATCAGCAAAAGCTGTTGGGTAAAAAGATACTGACTTAATTTCGCCTTTTTGATTTTTCTTTTCCCAGACATCCTGTAGTGTTGGGTCCTTGTTTTGAAGAGACGGTCCCCGCGTTCTCCTCCTGTTCCTCCTCTTCCCCCTCCTCCCTGCCGTCCGCGTGCGTCCCGCGCGCCCAGTGCGGCGCGCCGCGGCCCCATAGGGTGCCTCACCGAAGGTCCCAGTGCTACCGTCCGCACGCGCTCCGCGCACCCAGTGCAGCGTTTCGTGGCCCTCCCCCCCTCCTCCATGCGTTTCACCCACCCAGTGCAGCGCTTCGTGGCCCCATAGTGAGCTCCGCCGAAAGTCCCAGTGCTACCCGTGGGGGGCCCGCCGAAGGTCCCAGTGCTACCGTCCGCATGCGCCCCGCACACCCAGCACGGCGTTTCGTGGCCCCATAGGAAGCCCCACCGAAGGTCCCAGTGCAACCGCCCGCATGCGTCCCGCACGCCCAGTACAGCGCTTCGTGGCCCCATAGGAAGCCCCGCCGAAGGTCCCAGCGCTACCATCCGCATGCGCCCCGCGCACCCAGTGTAGCGTTTCGTGGCCCTCCTCCCCCTCCCCCCTGCGTTTCACCCACCCAGTACAACGTTTCGCGGCCCCATAGGGAGCTCCACCGAAGGCGCCAGTGCCCCTGTCCGCGTGCGCCCCGGAAGCCCAATTTTGCATTTTCGCTCACCCAGTACAGCGTCTCGTGGCCCCATGAGGGGGCTCCACCCAAGGCCCCAGTGCCACCGTCCGTATGCGCCTGGGAAATGTAATTTGGCATTTTCACCCGCGCAGTGCAGCGGCGTTTCGTGGCCCCATAGGGGGCTCCACCGAAGCCCCCAGTGGGGCCGTCCGCATGCGTCCCGGTGACCTCATTTGGCATTTTCGCTCACTCAGTAGAGCGCTTCGTGGCCCCGTAGGGAGCTCCACCGAAGCCCTCAGCGGGGCCGTCCGCGTGCGTCTCCGAAACCGAATTCGGCACACCGCCCACATAGTACAGCGTTCCCCCCCGCCCAGTGCAGCGCTTCGTGGCCTCGTGGGGAGCTTCGCTGAAACAGATATTCACAGTTGCGGTGCCCGCAACTGCATATGGTTGGGACCTTCGCCAGGATAATTTTTGCTCTTGTGTCCTCTGAAATGTGAACGCGAAGCGGCGGTCCGCGTGTTCCTGCGCCAGTCGTAGTCTCGACAAGCGCGCGGTGTGGCGCGCTCGGTAGTGCACAAGGCCAACAGTAGATGGCCCCTCGCGGGCGAGAGTGATCAGATGTCGGCCGCAGCTGTTCTGGCTCAAGCATATAAGCAGTCGTCGGCCCGTTCCTTGGAGCTCCTCCTGGTGTCCGTGGGATGTATGGCTGCCGCCGCGCCCGCTCCTGCCGCTTCCGCCGCTGGCTCCGCCGCCGCTGAGGACCGCCGCGCGGCGCGACGGGGCCCGCGCCGGCCCCGCTATAATATCGCATCCTTCGACGTCGCGATCTCCGAGGTCAAGGTGGCGGAGGCGGGCGGCGACCGCGCCGCGGCCGGCTGGGGACATTTTTGAGATGTTCAAGAAATTCGCGCTTCAAGAAGAGAGGCGCGAGAACGATTGCGAACGTGTCCAGGTGCGTGGGCAAGTCTGGAAGAAGCTGGCGCTGGGCGCCGTCGCTTGCAAGCGGCGCGGGGAGCTCTGAGGCGGCCGCGTTGCTGCGACCGGCAC
>CAUYUJ010005245.1:57500-63111 GCA_963575745.1 Prorocentrum cordatum
TGCCATGGAGAAGCGCGGTCATGCTGCCAGCAGCTACACGCACAGAGGGAGCCAGTCACTGGTCGCAAGGCTTCTCCTTGCCAAGGGCACGTGGTCGACGGCCCTTGGCGGAGGACCGAGGAGGCAGAGGGGGATTGATCCACAGTTCGGAGTAGCTTGCAACGGGCACCCGTGTAGCTGACGGCACGGGGTTCGGCCACTCCCACGTCATACGGTGGGGGCATTTGTTGAGGAGTCTGCCCAGGAGGCTTCCGACCCCGGATGGCTCCTTATCTGCTGAGGGCGGCGGTCGTATGACATGTATGGCCAAGCCTCAGCTGGTGTTCCACCGGCTTCCAGACCCTGGATCCCTTATCCAATGCCTCCTTGTCCAATGCCCTCACCGTAGTCCCGAGTGTCCCCGAGGGCCCCCGCCACGTGGGCTCCCCGGGCCAGGAGGAGGGTGGCCTCCCCGAGTCCGGCAGTGGCGGCTTCCGGCCCCTTCTCTGCGCGGTGAGCCTTGACGCGGCAATTTTGGCAAGGCGCTCCGCAGAACCATCGCTTCTTCCCCTGGGTTTTGCCCACTGGCACGGCCTTGCGAAGCTGCTGCTGGAGCGGGCACGGTTGAGGCCAATATGCATGTTTTGAGGAAACGCTTCCAACCTGTAGTGATTGCCGCGATGTGCATTATTCAACGGCGTTCTTTGATGAGTGGTCGGCTGCTTAGTGATTATCTTCAGGCATCCCGATTCATATTTTTGATCGGATTTACACTATATCCCCTGCTCGGCGTCTTGTCTCTTGCACTCTGACGTATGATTCGGCATCGTACTTCGCACTTGGTCCTGGAGGTTTCTATTCTGCCTTTGCTCGCCTTTCCTTACCGTGCTGGTGGGATTTTGTTCCCCAATGCGCCCAGTCTCAGCTGCATCACGCTTTCCTTGTTGAGATGCGTTGTTGCCATGGTGCCCGATCCCCCCAACCACCAGGGCCCGTTCTGGTCAGATTCGATATCGATATGTGCCGGCTCGGTCCGATTCGATTTGATATCGATTTGTGCCGGCTCAGTCCGATTCGATTCCGCTCTCCCAGCGATCCGTGCGGCCCGATGCTTGTACAGCGCAGTTATACACCCTGGCGCGGCCGATCCGATGCGGCCCGATGCGACGCACATTCCGTTCGGATCTGGCTTCCCTTGGACTTGGTGGTGATGATTGTGTGGGTGTTGATTTGGTGGTCTATATTTCGGATCTGGCTTCCCTGGTCGATACCAGCTGCCTTTGCTCCCGTCTCGAGGGGTGGTTGGGGGGGCGGAAGGGGGGGAAGCAGCGAAGGGCGGATGAGGGGGAGGGTGGATAAGGCAAGGAGAGGGAGAGAAGCCGTGCCTCAGGCGAGGCAAGACTCGCAGGCACGGTGGGCAGCCCCACTCGTGCTGCCCTGCCCTGGCCTCTGCGCCCGTGGCCCCTGCCCGTGTCGGCTGGCCGCCCCGCGCCGGGCTGCTGCTCCGCACGGGCCTGCCGGCCCCCGTGCGCTCCGGCCCACGGGCCGCTGCTGGCCACTGGCCTCGGCGTGGCCCTGCTGGCCCCCTGCCCGTGGCTTCGCGGGGGGATCTCCAAGCCATGCGCGCCCGCCCGCCCTGCCCTGCCCTCCCACCTCCCCTCTTCCGCCCTTCTCTCCGTGACTACGTTGGCTTACGGCTCAACCGACTGCACGGCCCGGCGCTTCCCTGGCGGGCCGTCTTCACAATGTGGCTATCGCCGTAGCGCCGCGTGCATTCGTCTTAGCAGCTTGCAAGACTTTTTAAGCCTTCGTCTTGAACGTTTGCAAGAGCTTCACGGATGGAGGGCGGGCCGTTTTCAAAATGTGAATCTCGTCTTGTCTCCGCGCACATCCATCTTAGCAGTTTGGAAGATTTTCATGGGTGGATGGCGGTTCCTTTTCAACATGTGGCTCCTGCCTTAGCGCCGCGCACATTCGTTTCAAGAGTCTACAGCCGTTTCACGGATTCTTGAGGTCGACGTCCCCGAAATTCTGTTTGACACGATGTAGGATTGTCAGGGTGTAACCGTGAGGTTGATTCGCGGTGCTTCAGTCCCAGGAACGGCGTTCTGGCACAATTCAAGGCTGTCAGGGCGCAACAGTAACGATGATTCGCGGCGTTGAAGTCCCAGGCATGGTGCTTGGGTACGGTTCAAGATTTTCACACCGATTGTCTTCCAATGGGGCACTGTTCTAAGTGAACTCACTCGTTGTAGGGGCCCATGGGAAGGGAGCTTGGAGGGAGAGTTTGTTGCAACATCGTTGGTGGACTTGGGTTTACACTGCTCCTCCTCCTCCTCCTCCCTCCTCCTCCTCCTCCTCGTCCTCCTCCTCCTCCTCCTCGTCCTCCTCGTCCTCCTCCTCCTCGTCGTCCTCCTCCTCCTCCTCATCCTCCCCCCCATCGGAGCAGGGCGAAAGCAATAGCTCATTCTCTGGTTCCTCCGCCTCTTCCTCCAAGGCGTGAATTGGGGCATGCACGCGACCCTCTACCGCACAGAGGCGATACCGCGCGTGCAGAGGTTGTGGAAGGAGGCCGTCTTCGACGAGGAGACGTGGAGGGATGAGGAAGAATGGCGGAGGCCACAGTGTGGCGAGACGGGAAGATGAGGATGAGAATGAAGATGCGGATGGGGAGGAGATGAAGGAGGAGGAGGAGGAGGAGGAGGAGGAGGAGGAGGTCCGTAGCCATTTTGGCTCAAGCCGAGGGGCAGGCCCAAAGTCCCCTTTTCAGGCTGCCACGCACGCTCCTGCTGTAAGTCGACCCCGACTGCAGCAGTCTGTTTTGGCCACTACGCCACAAGCATGTCGAGTCATGTCCCTTCTCCCGAGGAGCTGGAGCATGAGAGGAAGCGGATGGCGGAGTTGCTGGAAGCCGCCCCCACCTTCCCGTCTCAAGAGCAAGGGATGCGACAAGGACTGGATGCAGGAGCCAGCGCCCCTCAGCGAGCCCGAATCGCACAGCCCGCCGACCAATCCGACATTGTCGACCTGCGCCAGCACATCAACGACACAAAACAGGAGTTCATGGGAGCCCTGGCCAAGGTCGAGGAGTCGATGGGTGCGTTGTCCAAGTCAATCAAGCGCGGCTGGGAATCGATGGACCACAAACTTGAGAGCCGCCTCACCGCCTTTGAGGAAAGGCAGTCCGCACAGGAAGCTAGGATCGACGTCATGGAGGCGCAAATTCGTACCTTACAAGCGGCTCTTGATGTTGTTAAGTCTGACAAGCCTGTGCCTCCCCCCCGCAAGCATCAATTTCGACAGAGAGATCGATCACTCCATCCCCATCTTCAGGACCAAGCTCTCTTCTACCCAGTCCGACGTGCTCGCCAGCCTGCAGGGTTGGCTCCAGCGCGCCAATCTGGACCCCTCGGAGTTCGAGATGGAGTCTGAGCCGACCACCACCAATCACATCATGCGAATTAAGGGCAGTAGACCCTATGGCGCGCGGAAGGTCCAACAAGCGTTGGGGGCTCTCCGCAAAGCTAACAATGAATGGGAGCGGTTCTCTGTACTCGCCGCAGGCAGTCAGCAGCAGCAGGAGATCTTCATATCCCCAGATAAGAACCAGGCCCAGGTCAAACGTGAGTTGGGAGTCAAATGTGCACGGCGCGAATTGGAACGATTGTGTCCTCATCAGAAGTTTTTCAGTGACAAGCTCAAAGGAGAAGTGTCATGCCAGTGGAGGCCGCTGGTGCGCATCGACCCCCGTGCTGAGCAAGAGAACCTGGCATTCTTCGGCATTTCCAAGCCGGCGCTCTGTGAGGCCATCAAGGCGAACTACAAGCAGACGGAGGGCACCACGTGGAGTATTTAGCCCGCTGTTTGGTGCTTGGCATGATCAGTCTGGTCGTAGCATGCCCCTACGACTTGTGACATGGAACGCCAGGGCACTTTTTCACTTCAAGGTCGCCTGCAAGTCAATCAAGCTGCGCAAGGTCCGCTCTTTATGGCGACCTGGCACATTCGTTGCGCTGCAGGAGACGCACGGCACCCGAGCGGAGCTTCGGGACTTCCTCTACCACTCCAACTCCTGCTTCTCTGCCTACTCCTCGTTCTGTCCCAGTTCTCGTCGGGCAGGTGGCGTCATCACTCTCGTCCCCAAGGTTGGTTCGTTCTCGAACATCACCCCGGCCATACATGTCTATCGGCATATCCCTGGGCGTGCTCTGGAGGTCTTTGCGAAGTTTTCGGACACTACCTGGATCAGCCATTTCAATCTACATATACACGGTCTATCTGTGAATGAACGTCGTCTTCTCGCTTCGGTGCTTCGTGATCGTCTCTCTGACTCTCAGCTCTTTCCTACCTCGCGCCTGGTGGTTGTGGCTGGCGACTTGAACCTCGCCGACAAAGCCCCTTAAGCTCCTGGGCGCAGTCCCAAGCCCCGATCCAACTCTGCCTGCTCAACTCTGGCGTGCTACGAAGGACCCGATCATTAGCCCCATCCTCTCCTCCATGACCGAGATCGACACCCCCGACCCCGCGCACTACAATAAGGACCTGGGGGCCCTGAACACCATAGATAGGATCTTCGTCATTTCCCAGGCTGGGTCTGCAACCAGGTGCAGTTTAGTGGCCAGGTAGTCGAGTGCCCTGAGGTCTTATCCTCGAAGGGCATTTCCGACCATGCGCCGCTTGTGGTCGAGATTGCGAGCAGCTTCCCCATTCCAGCTAGACAACGACCTATGTCTAAAGAAGTATTTCGACAGGACGAATCCGCAGAATATATCAAACCGATCCAGGAAAGTACTGATACTTCCTCAATGTCCCCTCCATTACTTTTGGATTTCCACACCCGTATCATGAGGGAAGCTGCTCAGTATGCACGGGATGCTATGATCGTGAAACGCCCAGAGTCGGTGGCCACCAGATTCCTCATCATTAAAAGCATTTGTCGAGCTGTTTGGCGTCAAGGCGTTGGGTTGGCAGAACGACTCAGGGCGCCGCGCCATCTAGCTAGGCACTATTTTAGTGTTGAACTCCTTGAACGTCGAGTTCAACTTCTGCATGGCTTTGAGTTCCTCCAAGCATCTGCCGAAATACATCGTCAAATCGCCGAGCAAGATCAAAACGAAGTTCGACAAGCCATCCGATCGAAACCCGACCCGAGAAGTGCGATGAAACTTCGAAGGCGGATGCGAGGTCTGCCCCAGGACCTGATGGTCTGCCTTTTGTGGCCTGGCAACGGCACCCGTCTGGCGCATGTGTCTTGGACAAAATGCTGTGGTGGATTTTAGAAGGGAATATGCCCCTTGTCACGTTCAACGATCTCATGAAGGTTTTTGTCCCCAAAGGCAATGAGGAAGGATATGAGGTGGCTATTATTAGGAGTGGCTCCCAGACAAGGCCCTTGGGATTAAAGAATACGTCAAACAAAATCCCGACGGGGATTGCGGTCCGAGAGCTGAGTCGGTCCCTGAACTCTTTTATCCACAAGATCCAGCGGGGCTTCGTAGGCGGGCGGAACTTCGGGACCAACGTTCTAGAGCTTGATACATACTCCAGGATCTTCAGCATGCAGGGCCCCAGGGACGACGTCGCCATTTCTCGCAAGCCATGTCTTGTGGCTTTTGATTATGGTCAGGCTTTT
>CAUYUJ010005246.1:0-15000 GCA_963575745.1 Prorocentrum cordatum
GGAAGGAGGAGGGTGGATATGAGGGGGAGGGGGGGAGGGAGGTTGGATGGGGAGGAAGGGGCAGGAGGGTAAGAGTGTGAACGTTCGAGGAAGTCCTAGGCGAGGGCGTATTCCTCAAGGAAGAGTTGGGCAGGAGCGGGGGTCCCGAGTACATTGTCGGACGTCTCAGGCGGGGGCGCCGGTCGGGCGGGCGGACCCTGGCGGGCGGGTCGGGCGGGCGGGACATTCAAACGGGATTTTTGCGTAAATTGCGGGGAAGTATTAAGCGAGAGCGCGATTCCCAAGTAAATTGCCAGGGCGTCCTTGGCGCGAGCGTAGTTCCTGAGCGTCGAGAAC
The DNA here is from genome assembly GCA_963575745.1 of Prorocentrum cordatum. NCBI lineage: Eukaryota > Dinophyceae > Prorocentrales > Prorocentraceae > Prorocentrum > Prorocentrum cordatum. The sequence continues at coordinate 337 of CAUYUJ010005246.1, forward strand.
GCGATGCTGCAATAAATTGCGAGGAAGTCCTACGCGAGAGCGCCATCCCTGAGTAAATTATGCGGAATTCTCGGGCGGGAGCAGGGGTCCTGATTAAGGAAGTCTCACGCGGGAGCGCCGTTTTTTAAATAAAATATGAAAAAGTCTGAAGCGGGGGCGCCCTTCCGGAGTAAAATGCGAGGAAGTCTCAGGCGGGAGCGGGGGTCCTGAGTAAATTGTGAGGAAATCTCAAGCGGGAGCCGTTGTTGTTGTAGTCCGGGGCCCAACAACGCAATCTGATCCGCAAGGCTTTCCCTGACAAAAAACAGGGTGCGAGCCCCGGAGGAAGCACTTCAATTGAAAAAAACCATGGGCACCGGACAGGGGGGATCAACAATAATTATTCTTCAGAAATGAGAGTTCAACAACAACAACAACAACAACAACAATCATTTAAGACTGGGGACACTCCGTTCTCACCAGTGCCAGGGTTTTCATAGGAGGCGGGCAATACCCCCACTTTGTGGGGGGGCCGGTTCAAGCTCTACCAAATTTCCAAACGACTCTTCGCCACCACCCACACCCAGCTTCCCGCCTATGACGTTCGGACACTTCACTTCGTGGCATGCGGACGACCGTGGCTACTATTCAGGGCCCGCGGCCGACGACGACGGCGTGCGCGCGCGAAGAAAAAACGAATGTGTCCCGCATGGTATTATTTGACAGGGATGATGGCCCTGGCAGGTGCGCAACCGTTGTTGCAGAAGTTCGAAGCACGTGAAACAGTTGCTCGCAAGAGCCCGTTTGACAGAAATGTTGAAAAAGTATTGGGTTTCCTAAGAAATCCGCAAGAGCGCGCGGGATGAATTTTTGAAACTTTTTTTTTGAAAAACCATTGGGTTTTTTCATGTTTTTATGTTAAAATCGCTACGAAAACTAAGGTTTTGGAAGGATTTCATCTTGCGCGCGCGAGTGTGCACTTCGTGTCATTTTTTGCAAAGGATTCTTGAAGTTTGGTTATGTTGCGCGGTGCTAAAATTCCTAAGAAACCCAATGATTTTTGAAGATTTCGGCGTGCGCGCGCGAAGAAAAAACGAAGTGTCCCACATGGTATTATTAGACAGGGATGATGGCCCTGGCAGGCGCGCAACCTTTGTTGCAGAAGTTCGAAGCACGTGAAAAAGATGCTCGCAAAAGCCCGTTTGACAGAAATGTTTAAAAAGTGTTGGGTTTCCTACGAATCCGCAAGAGCGCGCGGGATGAGATTTTGACACCTTTTTTTTGAAAAAAAACCATTGGTTTTTTGATGTTTTTATGTTAAAATCGCTGCGAACACTAAGGTTTTGAAAGGATTTCGTCTTGCGCGCGCGAATGTCCACTTCACCTTATTTTTTGCAAGGGATTCTTGAAATTTGATTATATTAGAACAAGAAATGTAATTTTCTATTGTTTTTTGCAAGGGAAAGCGGATTACAACAAAACAACCGGATCCTGTACACACCCTCTTTTCTGAGGCTTCCTCACGAAAATGATGAAAATGTAGCTGCGGCCTAGGCGGCGCAGGGGGGCGCGCACCAGGGGGCCCAACAATAATTATTCTTTAGAATAAATAATGTTCAACAACAACAACAACAACAATTACTAGCACGTGGGGACACTCCGTTCTCACCAGTGCCAGGGTTTTCATACGACGCCCGCCAATACCCCCACTTTGTGGGGGGGCCGGTTCAAGCACTACCACATTTCCAAACGACTCTTCGCCACCACCCACACCCAGTTTCCCGCCCTATGACGTTCGGACACTTCACTTCGTGGCCTGCGGACGACCGTGGCTACTACACTGGCGCGTGGCTACTACACTGGCGGATTGTGGCCCCTGGCAGGCGCGCGAACGCCGTTGAAAGAGCTTGCGAAAGTAGCTCGCGCGAGCTCATGTAACATTAATGTTGAAAAACCATTGGTTTTTAAGGATTCGGACAGCGCGCGCGGGTAGAAATTTTGAAAATCCGTGCACGTGTTTTTCGAGGACCTACGGTGCGATTCGTGCGATTTTATGATACGCGGTGCTGAAATTCTTGAGACACCCAATGGTGTTTGAAGATTTCGGCGTGCGCGCGCGAAGAAAAAACGAATGTGTCCCATATGGTATTATTTGACAGGGATGATGGCCCTGGCAGGCGCGCAACCGTTGTTGCAGAAGTTCGAAGCACGTGAAAAAGTTGCTCGCAAGAGCCCGTTTGACAGAAATGTTGAAAAAATATTGGGTTTCCTCAGAAATCCGCAAGAGCGCGCGGGATGAATTTTTGAAACTTTTTTTTTGAAAAACCATTGGGTTTTTCATGTTTTTATGTTAAAATCGCTACGAAAACTAAGGTGTTGGAAGGATTTCATCTTGCGCGCGCGAGTGTGCACTTCGTGTCATTTTTTGCAAAGGATGTTTGAAGTTTGGCTATGTTAGAACAAGACATGTCATTTTATATTGTTTTTTGACAGGGAAAGCGGGCGCCAACAAAACAACCGGATCCGGACTCCCCCGTTTTGCCTGAGACTGCCTCACGAAAATGATGAAAATGTGGCTGCGGCCTAGGCGCGGCGAGGGGGGCGTGCACCAGGGGGCCCAACAATAATTATTCTTTAGAAGTAATAATATTCAACAACAACAACAACAACAACAACAACAACAACAACAACAGCAACAACAACAACAACAACCACAGTAAGTTTAAGACTGCTCGTCCTTACCTGCCCGAGTGTCATCCAAAGTGTTTTCCATACCCTTGATGCCCGCCCTCTTCGTCTTCGATCGTAACCCTTCCGGGGGGTATATCGTTCTTCCCTGCAGGCCGCGTTTCGGCAAGCGGCGGGGCGGCTGTGGACCGTCAGCCTGGCCAGCGGCAGCGCTGATCGGCGGCAACCCGACCCCAAGAGGGACGGACAGGGGACCGACCACGACGACGACGACGACGACGACGACGAGCAAAAGCGAGACCGAGAGCGAGAGCGACAGCGGGGCCACGAAGGGCAGAAAAGGGGCCACGGAGGGCGACAGCGGGGCCACGAAGGGCATGCGTATGGGGCCACGAAGGGCGCGAACGAGCGGTGGCCATGAAGGGAAGATAATGCGGGGCCACAGAGGGCAACGACGGGGCCACTGAGGGTAGCAAGGGGGACACGTAGGACAGCGAGGGGGCCATAAAGGGCGACAGCGGGGCCACGCAGGGCATGCATATGGGAGACCACGAAGGGCGCGAACGAGCGGGGGCCACGAAGTGCATACGCATATTGGGCCGCACAGGGCAACGACGGGGCAACTGAGGGCAGTAACGGGGCCACGAAGGGCAGCCAGGGGGCCACGAAGGGCGACAGAGGGGCCACGAAGCGCATGCACAGGGCGCCACGACGGGCGCGAACGAGCGGGGGGCCACGAAGGGATGCAACGGGGCCACGAAGGGCAGCGAGGGGGCCACAAAGGGCTGCAACGAGGCCACGAAGGGGAGAGAGGGGGCCACGAAGGGCTGCAACGTGGCCACGAAAGGCAACGGGGCCACGAAGGGCAGCGAGGGGTCCACGAAGGGCAGTGAGGGGGCCACGAAGGGCTGCAACGGGGCCACGCAGGGCAGCGAGGAGGTCACGAAGGGCTGCAACGGGCCGAAATTGCGGCGCTTGAATAAATTGCGGGGAGTTCCAACGCAAAAGCGCGACTTTTAGCAAATGGCAAGCAAGTCTGCAACGAGAACGCGACTCCAGAGCGCCGACAGAGCGATCCCTCAATGAAATCGAAGAAAATCCCTAGCGAGAGCGCAAAGGTTCCGGCAAGGTCCCAGCAGGCTCCCAAGAGCGCTCCAGGAGCGCTTCAAGTGGCCTCCAAGAGAGCTCAACATGGTCCGAGACGGTCCAAGAGCGATCCAAGGCTCCAGAGATTGCCCCCAGACAGCCCAAAGCGCCTTCAACACGCCCCGAGAGGCCTCCGAGAGAACTCCCAAGAGGGCCCACAGAGGCAAAACAGTTCTGATTATCCTATAATTTCTGTCAGTGTTTGACGTTCTCGCCTTTTCAGCTTACGGGCGCTCCAAGACGGCCCGAGAGGCTTCCAAGACCGCCCCAAGACGGCCCACGAAGCCTCCAAGAGGGCCCCATGACGACCCAAGATGGCCCCAAGACAGCCCAAGAGGCGCCCAAGAGAGCCCAAGAGAGCCCCAAAAGAAGCCTAAGAAGGTTAACTTCGGACTGACCATCGCGACCGCCGAGAATTACCATTTCGTGGCACTTAGTGGCCGCTAGCGGCCTGTAGCGAACGTTTACTGGCACTTAGTGGCCTTTAGCGGCCCCGATAAGTATCATTTAGTGGCACCTAGCGGCCGCTACTGGTTCTGAGAAGTACCATTTAGTGGCACTTAGAGGCCGCTAGTGGCTCCGAGAATTACCATTTACCCGCACTTAGTGACCGCTAGTGGCTCCGAGAATCAAAATACCATTTAGCGGCACTTAGAAGCCCGAGATCTACCACGTAGTGACACTTAATGGCCGCTAGTGCCGCTAGTGGTTCCGAGAATTACCATTCACAGTCACAGTTCCCCAACTTGGCCATGTAAAGGAAGGGGCCAGGAACCGAAAAGTCCAGCCTTCAGCCCCAAGAGGCCCCCAGGAGGCCTCAGGAGGCCCCAAGGGGCCTCCAAGAGGAACCCCAGGAAGCCCCAAGAGGCCCCCAAGTGGCCCCAAGAGGCCCCAACACGGTCCCCAAGAGGCCTCAAAACTAAGGCCCCTGACAGGCCAACCACGAGAGCCCATCCAACATCCGTGAGGCCTCTGACCCGCCACCTACCGCCTCCGAAAAATGGCAGCCGCGCAACCGCACCGCATAGACAACAACACCCCGACAAACGAGCGGCGAGGCAATAGGGGCCGGCGGAATGAGTGAAGCAATTAATAAAGTCGAATGAAGTCCCAAGCGAGAGCGCGATTCCTGAGTAAAATGCGAGGAAGTCTCAGGCGAGAGCGGGGGTCCTGGCTAAAATTATCCCGGCAAAGCAACCTAACAGCGATGTGTGGGAGCATATCTGGAAGCATCCCCCTTAAGATTCTGATGAGAATCCAGTTGTAGAGTTCTGCTGTTCTCGCAGTCGTAGTCGCATTCGCGATGACAGTCGCAGTGGCCTGCATTAGCCTCAGCCTCAGCCTCAGCATGCCTCAGCATCAGCCTCAGCCTCAGCTTCAGCCTGCCTCAGCCTCAGCCTCAGCCTGCTCCTGCATCAGCCTCAGTCTGCCTGCAGCCTCGGCCTCAGCCTAAGCCTGCCTCAGCCTGAGCCTGCCTCAGCCTCAGCCTCAGCCTCAGCCTGCCTCAGCATCAGCCAGCCTCAGCCTCAGCCTCAGCCTCAGCCTCAGCCTCAGCCTTAGCCTCAGCCTGCTTCAGCCTCAGCCTCAGTCTGCCTTCAGCCTCGGCCTCAGCCTCGGCCTGCCTCAGCCTCAGCCTGCATCAGCCTCAGCCTCAGCCTCAGCCTGCCTCAGCCTCAGCCTCAGCCTGCCTCAGCCTCAGCCTCAGCCTGCTTCAGCCTCAGCCTCAGTCTGCATTCAGCCTCGGCCTCAGCCTCAGCCTGCCTCAGCCTCAGCCTGCATCAGCCTCAGCCTCAGCCTCAGCCTGCCTCAGCATCAGCCTGCCTCAGCCTCAGCCTCAGCCTGCCTCAGCCTCCGCCTCAGCCTGCTTCAGCCTCAGCCTCAGTCTGCCTTCAGCCTCGGCCTCAGCCTCAGCCTGCCTCAGCCTGAGCCTGCTTCAGCCTCAGCCTCAGCCTGTCTCAGCATCAGCCAGCCTCAGCCTCAGCCTCAGCCTCAGCCTCAGCCTCAGCCTGCTTCAGCCTCAGCCTCAGTCTGCCTTCAGCCTCGGCCTCAGCCTCAGCCTGCCTCAGCCTCAGCCTGCATCAGCCTCAGCCTCAGCCTCAGCCTGCCTCGGCATCAGCCTGCCTCAGCCTCAGCCTCAGCCTGCCTCTGCCTCAGCCTCAGCCTGCTTCAGCCTCAGCCTCAGTCTGCCTTCAGCATCGGCCTCAGCCTCAGCCTGCCTCAGCCTCAGCCTGCATCAGCCTCAGCCTCAGCCTCAGCCTGCCTCAGCATCAGCCTGCTTCAGCCTCAGCCTCAGCCTGCCTCAGCCTCAGCCTCAGCCTCGGCCTGCTTCAGCCTCAGCCTCAATCTGCCTTCAGCCTCGGCTTCAGTCTCAGCCTGCCTCAGCCTCAGCCTGCATCAGCCTCAGCCTCAGCCTCAGCCTGCCTCAGCCTCAGCCTGCATCAGCCTCAGCCTCAGCCTCAGCCTGCCTCAGCATCAGCCTGCTTCAGCCTCAGCCTCAGCCTGCCTCAGCCTCAGCTTCAGTCTGCTTCAGCCTCAGCCTCAGTCTGCCTTCAGCCTCGGCCTCAGCCTCAGCCTGCCTAAGCCTCAGCCTGCATCAGCCTCAGCCTCAGCCTCAGCCTGCCTCAGCATCAGCCTGCCTCAGCCTCAGCCTCAGCCTGCCTCAGCCTCAGCCTCAGCCTGCTTCAGCCTCAGCCTCAGTCTGCCTTCAGCCTCGGCCTCAGCCTCAGGCTGCCTCAGCCTCAGCCTGCATCAGCCTCAGCCTCAGCCTCAGCCTGCCTCAGCATCAGCCTGCCTCAGCCTCAGCCTCAGCCTGCCTCAGCCTCAGCCTAAGCCTGCTTCAGCCTCAGCATCAGTCTGCCTTCAGCCTCGGCCTCAGCCTCAGCCTGCCTCAGCCTCAGCCTGCATCAGCCTCAGCCTCAGCCTCAGCCTCAGCCTGCCTCAGCCTCAGCCTCGGCCTGCTTCAGCCTCAGCCTCAGTCTGCCTTCAGTCTCGGCCTCAGCCTCAGCCTGCCTCAGCCTCAGCCTGCATCAGCCTCAGCCTCAGCCTCAGCCTGCCTCAGCCTCAGCCTGCATCAGCCTCAGCCTGCTTCAGCCTCAGCCTCAGCCTGCATCAGCCACAGCCTGAGTCTGCCTTCAGCTTCGGCCTCAGCCTCAGCCTGCCTCAGCCTGCCTCAGCCTCAGCATCAGCCTGCCTCAGCATTCAAAATGTGGCCAGGGAATGGAATTCTGGGAACTCGAAGAACACGAAGTGGCCTACAGTTTGCTCCGGGCATTCAAAATCATACCCAGGAATGGAGTTCTGGGAACTCGAAGACCACGAAGTGGCCTACAGTTGGCTCCGGGCATTCAAAATCATGCCCAGGAATGGAGTTCTGGGAACTCGAAGACCACGAAGTGGCCTACAGTTGGATCCGGGCATTCAAAATCATGCCCAGGAATGGAGTTCTGGGAACTCGAAGACCACAAAGTGGCCTACAGTTGGCTCCGGGCATTCAAAATCATGCCCAGGAATGGAGTTCTGGGAACTCGAAGACACGAAGTGGCCTACAGTTGGCTCCGGGCATTCAAAATCATGCTCAGGAATGGAGTTCTGGGAGGTCGAGAATGGAGTTCTGGGAGGTCGAAGAGCACGAAGTGTGGGGGACTGCAATGTGGGCCCAAGACTACGAATAGAATACCCAACGGCCCCCAAGGGCCCCCAAACCTCCCCAACGGCGCCCAGAACCCATGTGGAGTCATCTGCTGCTCTCTTTTGACACCACTAAAAACCTATCAGTCTTCGCTGTTAGGTAATGTGAGGAAGTATCAGGCGGGAGCCGTTGTCACTGCTGTTGCTGCTGTTAATCCAAGGGCCAACAACACAGTTTGAGCCCCGTGACTTTCCCTGATAAAAGACAGGGGGCGAGCCCCAGAGGAAGCAGTTCAATTGAAAAACACAATGCTCACCGCAGGGGATCAACAACAATTATTCTTCAGTACTGAGAATTCAACAACAACAACAACAACATCAACAACAACAACAACAACAACAACAACAACAACAACACCAACACCAACACCAACAACAACAACAACATCATCATCATCATCATCATCATCATCATCAACAACAACAACGACAACAACAACAACAACAACAACAATAATTGTACCCTCACGCGCGACCTTTTCCACACGAAACATGCGACCATCATAATAAGCATCCCCATCATGGGGGATTATTGTTCTATAGCGGGGTCCGTTATTCCCATTCCCAGATCTCCCGCCCAATGAGGTCTTGCAAACACCTCCTCCGAGGAACTTCAACACATCCCGCCTCGAAAACGCATGCCCGCGCCTTGCTGCGCCGATGCGAGACCGCCAGTGGAGCCCCAGCCAAGGGCAAAGCACAAGGAAGCATCGAGTGACAAGATTGCCGTGGTGGGGATGGGGGCTGCCGGCGGCGAGGCAAGCACCTGGCCCCGAATAGAGAGGGCGGAAGTCTCGAGCAGGGCCGCTGGTGTTGCTGGGAGTGGTGCCAATGCTGAAGACACTGGGGCGTTAGTCCAGCGTAAAACAAAACGAAGTCTCGAGCGGGAACGCTGGTTTTGTGGACCTGGCCCCGAATAGAAAGGGCGGAAGTCTCGAGCAGGGCCGCGGTTGTTGCTGGGAGCGGTGCCAATGCTGAAGAGAGTGGTGCGCTAGTCCAGCGCAAAAACAAAACGAAACCTCGAGCGGGAGCGCCGGTTTCGTCGGGACGGCGGGCGGCTCTCGGCGGCGAGGAAGCACCACCGCCTTGCAGCAAGAAGGGAGGAGGTCTCGAGCGGGAGCCGTGGCTTTGTCAGGACGGGGGCTGTCGCCGGCGAGGAACAGCACCGCCCCGAGGAAAAGGGGAGGGAGCCTCGAGCGGGAGCGCTGTTCTTGCCAGGAGCGGCGCCAATTCAAAAGAGAGCAGGGCGCCAAGCAGGCGTAAAACGGGAGGAAGTCTCGGGCGGGAGCGCTGGTTTTGTCGGGACGGCGGTTTCGGCGGCGAAAGGGAGCACAACCTTGAGCAAAAAAGGGAGGAAGTCCCGAGCGGGAGCGTTGCTGTTTCTGGGGGCGGCGACGATGAGAGAAAAAGTAGCGCGCCAATCCAATGCAAAACGGGAGGAAGTCTCGAGCGGTAGCGCTGGTTTTGCTGGGACGGCGGCTTTCGGCGGCGAGCAAGAGCACCGGCTCTAAGTAAAAAAGGAGGTCGTCTCGAGCGGGAGCGTTTTGTTGTTGTTGTTGTTGTTGTTGGTGTTGAACATTATTACTTCTAAAGAAATATTATTGTTGAGACCCCTGGTGCGCGACCCCCCTCCAAAACCTAGGCCGCAGCCTCATTTCCTTCATTTTCTAGCGAAAGCTTCAGAAAAGTGGATTGTGTCCGGATCCGGTTTTTTGTTGACGCTCGTTTTCCCTTGCAAAAAACAATAGAAAATGAAAATTCTTGTTCTTACTTGATCAAATTGCAAGAATCCCTTGCAAAAATAAGGTAAAGTGGACATTCGTGCGCGCAAGACGAAATCCTTCCAAAACCTTAGGTTTCGTAACGATTTAACATAAAAACATCAAAAACCCAATGGTTTTTTTTTTTTTTTTTGTTGTTTTGTTTTTTTTTTTTTTAAGAAAAAAAATGTCAAAAATGTCCTTCCAGCGCGCGCTGTCCGAATCCTAAAAAAACCAATGGTTTTCCAACATTTATGTTACATGAGCTCGCGCGAGCTACTTTTTCTTGTTCTAACATAATCAAAATTCAATAATCCCTTGCAAAAAATAAGGTAAAGTGGACATTCGCGCGCGCAAGACGAAATCCTTCCAGAACCTTAGGTTTCGTAGCGATTTCAACATAAAAAACATCAAAAACCCAATGGTTTTTCAAAAAAAAATGTCCAAATTTCATCCCGCGCGCGCTGTCCGACTCCCACAAAACCAATGGTTTTTCAACATTTATGTTACATGAGCTCGCGCGAGCTACTTTTTCTTGTTCTAACATAATCAAATTTCAATACTCCCTTGCAAAAAAAAAGTAAAGTGGACATTCGCGCGCGCAAGACCAACAAAAAACACGACGATCTCAGGAACTTGCCCCAAAAATGTGACCAACTCCGCTCTCTCTGTCTCTCTCTCTGTCTGCTCTCTGTCTCTCTCTCTGTCTGTCTGTGTCATGTATTGAATGTCACAATTGCAGGATGCTGGGCACACGCGCGCCCCGAATAAGTGACCAAGTTCTGTGGGTGTGTACCCCACGCCAGTGTAGTAGCCACGGTCGTCCGCACGCCACGAAGTGAAGTGTCCCAACGTCATAGGGCGGGAAGCTGGGTTTGGGTGGTCGCGAAGAGTCGTTTGGATATTTGGTAGAGCTTGAACTGCCCCCACACGAAGTGGGGGTATTGTCTCGCGTCGCATGAAAACCCTGGCACTGGTGAGAACACTGAGCGTTCGGGTAAAATGATTGTTGTTGTTGTTGTTGTTGTTGCTGCTAGTGTTGCTGTTGCTGCTGCTGTTGTTGTTGTTGGTGTTGTTGTTGCTGCTGCTGCTGCTGTTGTTGTTGTTGGTGTTGTTGTTGTTGACTTTTAATTTCTGAAAATAACGATTGTTGATCTCCCCGGTGCATACTGTTTCTTCTCAATCAAAGTGTGCCCCTCGACGCTCGCACCCTGTTTTTTTGGCAGGGAACGTCTTCCTGCTCAAACTGGGCCCCTGGCCCCCGTGCTACAACAACAAAGGCTCCCGCCCGAGACTTCCTTACAATTTAGCCATGACCCCCGCTCCCGCCCGAGACGTCCTCGCATTTTATTCATGAATCGCGCTCTCGCTTGGGACTTCTACAATTGATTAAAGAATCCCTCTCCCGGCGCTCTGGAGTCGCGCTCTCGCTGGAGACTTGCTTGCAACCTACTGAAGAATAGCCTTGCGCTGGAATGTCCTGCAATTTGCACAAACGTCGCGCTCCCGACACCCAGGCACCCAGGAGTCGCGCCCGTTGTGGCCCCATGTGCATGCCCTTCGTGGCCCCGCTGTCGCCATTTTATGTCCCCTCACTGTCCTACGTGGCCCAGTTGCTACCCTCAGTGGCCCCATAGTTGCCTTCTGTGGCCCCGCATTATCTGCACTCCGTGGCCCCCGCTCGTTCGCGCTTTTCGTGGCCCCATTCGCATTCCTTTCGCGTCCCCGCTGTAGCCCTTCGTGGCCTAATTCGTGCCCTTCGTGGCCCTGCTGTCGTTCTCTCTCGCTCTCGCTTTCGCTCGTCTCCGCCGTCGTCGTCGTCGTCGTCGCCGTCGTCGTCGTCGTCGACGTCATCGTCGTCGTCGTGGTCGGTCCCCTGTCCGTCCCTCTTGGGGTCGGGTCGACGGTCCGCGGCCGCCCCGCCGATCAGCGCTGCCGCTGGCCAGGCCGACGGTCCGCGGCCGCCCCGCCGCTTGGCGGGGCCCGGCCTGCAGGGAACAAAGGTATACCCCCCAAAATGAGTTCGATCGAAAACGAAGAGGGCGGGTATCGAGGGTTTGGGAAATACGCGTTATTGGACACTCGAGCATATCAAGGCGAACAATATCAAAATGATTGTCGTTGTTGTTGTTGTTGTCGTTGTTGTTGTTGTTGTTGATGTTGGGAGCCGGTTTTGGCGCCCCCCCAAGCCGGTCGACCGTGAGCCTCATTTTCAATGAAAGTGTAGGCGGCGCCGAGGCGAGAGGGCCAAGGCGCCTGGGGAGTCCAACATTAAGAAATGTCTACGGATTCGCACTTAACAAAAAACACAACAACAACAACAACAACAACAACAACAGCACCAACAACAACAGCAACAGCAACAACAACAACAACAACAACAATCACTTTACCCGAACGCTCAGTGTTCTCACCAGTGCCAGGGTTTTCGTGCGACGCCAGCCAATACCCCCACTTTGTGGGGGGGCAAGCTCTACCAAATATCCACACGACTCTTCGCCACCACCCACACCCAGCTTCCCGCCCTATGACGTTCGGACACTTCACTTCGTGGCCTCGGACGACCGTGGCTACTTACACTGGCGCGGAAGTTACACACCCAAGACTTGTGTTAAGCCTACTTCGTAACCCACAGAAGTTGTTAAGATTGTAACACCACAAAGTTGGTTAAGCTTCTACAGAACATCGTTGCATTATGAGCATATGGTTACATGATTACAATTATACACAGGATAACGTACTCACAGGATAGTTGATCACATCTTAGGGCAAATTCCTGAGATGTGGGAGAATTACACAAGAGAAGAGAGGGAGATGGTTGTCCCGAATGCGTTTGTCTCGATGGTTGTACCGATGGTTGTCCTGATGGTTGTGGTTGTCCCGATCGTTGTCCCGATGATTGTCCCGATGGTTGTCCTGATGGTTGTGCTTGTCCCGATCGTTGTCCCGATGACTGTCCCGATGATTGTCCCGAAGGTTGTCCCGATGGTTGTTCCGATGGTTGTCCCGATGGTTGTCCCGATGGTTGTGAGCGATGCCGGATCCTCACGCCCCCCGCCGGAGGAGGAGGAGGAGGAGGAGCAGGACAAGGAGGAAAGGAGAGAAGAGAGAGGAGGGGCGGGAACGGCGCTTGCACGCCCACCCACCGTCTTTTCCCCGCCGCGGCTCTAAAGAGACGAGTTCGTGTGCTCGTCATCTGCTGGCAGACGCCCGTCCCTGATGGCACGGACGGGGCGCAATGCTGCCAGCTGGGCTCCTGACAGAAATACATCAGGGGCCAAGTGTCCAAGCATGGTGCCGATACGCCTCCTCACGGATACATCGCCCGTGCGTGCGAGGGGCGCCAATACCGCCAGGACGCCCTGGACATGCGCCGGCATACGCAGATCCACCTGGTAATCCATGACATTGCCATACTGGGACTGCCCGCAAGAACGCCATACTGGCATGTGCCACCAATGGTCCTGCTTCGGGAAATAGGTGATACCATCGTTGACGTCGTGGGAGGCATTCCAATGTGTCCCGCATGGTATTATTTGACAATGTGTCCCGCATGGTATTATGTGACAGGGATGATGGCCCTGGCAGGTGCGCAACCGTTGTCGCAGAAGTTCGAAAAAGTTGCTCGCAAAAGCCCGTTTGACAGAAATGTTTAAAAAGTGTTGGGTTTCCTACGACTCCGCAAGAGCGCGCGGGATGAGATTTTGACAATTTTTTGTTGAAAAACCATTGGTTTTTTGATGTTTTTATGTTAAAATCGCTGCGAACACTAAGGTTTTGGAAGGATTTCTTCTTGCGCGCGCGAATGTCCACTTTACCTTATTTTTTGCAAGGGATTCTTGAAATTTGATATATTAGAACAAGAAATGTCATTTTATAGTGTTTTTTGCAAGGGAAAACGGATTACAACAAAACAACCGGATCTTGATGACATCGTATTACCTGAGGCTTCCTCACGAAAATGATGAAAATGTAGCTGCGGCCTAGGCGGCGCAGGGGGGCGCGCACCAGGGGGCCCAACAATAATTATTCTTTAGAATAAATAATGTTCAACAACAACAACAACAACAACAACAACAACAACAACAACAACAACAACAACAACAATTACTAGCACGTGGGGACACTCCGTTCTCACCAGTGCCAGGGTTTTCATACGACGCCGCCAATACCCCCACTTTGTGGGGGGCCGGTTCAAGCTCTACCAATTTCCAAACGACTCTTCGCCACCACCCACACCCAGCTTCCCGCCCTATGACGTTCGGACACTTCACTTCGTGGCCTGCGGACGACCGTGGCTACTACACTGGCGTGGAGTACACGCCCACAGAAGTTGTTAAGCCTACGTTCGTACACCCACAGAAGTTGTTCAGCCTTGTTAACCCACAGAAGTTGCGAAGCCTTCCACAGAACATCTGTTGCATATGATGCGCATGGCACATGGTACACATGATACACATGATACGTACTCACAAGATAGTTGATCACATCTTTAGGGCAAATTCCTGAGGGATGTGGGAATACACAAGAGAGAGAGGATATGAGTGTCCCGATGGTTGTCTCGATGGTTGTCCCGATGGTTGTCCTGATGGTTGTGGTTGCCCCGATCGTTGTCCCGATGATTGTCCCGATGGTTGTCCTGATGGTTGTGCTTGCCCCGATCGTTGTCCCGATGACTGTCCCGATGATTGTCCCGATGGATGTCCCGATGGTTGTTCCGATGGTTGTCCCGATGGTTGTCCCGATGGTTGTGAGCGATGGTTTTTGGAGATCCGGAGTTGCCGCGCGGCGCGCGAGAAAAAAAACGAATGTTGTCCCCGCATGGTAATTATTTGACAGGGATGATGTCCCTGGCAGTGCGCAACCGTTGTCGCAGAATTCGAAAAAGTTGCTCGCAAAAGCCCGTTTGACAGAAATGTTTTAAAAGTGTTGGGTTTCCTACGAATCCGCAAGAGCGCGCGGGATGAGATTTTGACAATTTTTTGTTGAAAAACCATTGGTTTTTTGATGTTTTTATGTTAAAATCGCTGCGAACACTAAGGTTTTGGAAGGATTTCGTCTTGCGCGCGCGAATGTCCACTTTACCTTATTTTTTGCAAGGGATTCTTGAAAATTGATTATATTAGAACAAGAAATGTCATTTTATAGTGTTTTTTGCAAGGGAAAGCGGGGGGGAACAAAACAACCGGATCTTGATCACATCGAATTACCTGAGGTTTCCTCACGAAAATGATGAAAATGTAGCTGCGGCCTAGGCGGCGCAGGGGGGCCGTGCACCAGGGGCCCCAACAATAATTATTCTTTAGAATTAATAATGTTCAACAACAACAACAACAATAACAACAACAATCATTTTAAGACCGTTCGCCCTTATATGCTCAACTGTCCAATAACGCATATTTCC
>CAUYUJ010005246.1:17500-37500 GCA_963575745.1 Prorocentrum cordatum
TTCAATCGGTAGCACCAGGGCCCTAGCCGACACTGGCACGCTAGAAATTGTGAAAATAGGCTGGGGCGAGCACAGCAGCAGACTGACGCGAGAGGATTAATGTAAAGACGCTTGAAGCCGGGTGAATTCGGCCATCTGTAAGTACACCCAACTGTCACCCCACCCCCCTTTCCTACGTCTCTCCTTTGAACATCCCATGTCCTTGAGGCGACAGTCCAGCCAAGCCGCGGAAGACGTCTGCCAATCCTCGAGGATCTGGGTGCGGTGTTTCCACAGCGGGGTCTCGAAATACTGGTAGAACTGCTTTTCCCAACGCCAGACGTGGAACTTACGCTGGTGGCCCTGGGATCCGATCAACTCTTTGGGGCGAGAGAAGCACTCGTAATTCTTATATTGGCAAGCTTTGAAAACGATACGCTGTTTATCATAATGTTCCAGACGCATGATATGTCCTGCCCAGGAGTAGTTCAGTAAAAGAACATGGTGGTCCCAGGGGATCGATCCATTTTTCTCCAGGGCCCCTCGAATACGACGGTGGGTTTTCTTCATGTAGTCCCCCACCCCTCCTGGTCATCCTTGGATACGCGGATCATGTAGCGGAGCATTCTATACTGGGCAGCACGGATCTGAGCCAGGTGAACTCTCGTGAGCAGCAGAGAACCGAAACAATGAAAAGCGGCGGCCTTGACGGTGCTGTCTAAAAGAGATATCCTTTTCCCCAAGGGAGCACGCCTCGCACATAAGGGGGTTTTGTTCTTTGCAAAACAGGACCACGCATGTGCAATACCCTTCTGGACGGCCGCGCTCGCACTGCCGTCGAAAGAAACATGAACTCCCAGCATATTGAACACCTCCTCCCACGGTATCCGTGTCACCCTTCTCCCCGAGAGCGTGATCACAGCTGAGTTGGCATTACCCGCCGTCGTGATCCAAAAACACTCGTGGTGCTTGATGGCTACATGATAGCGGCGGCGCAGGATGAAGTGCCAAGCCTCCATCATCTGGGTAAGCATGGCGGGGGAGGATGCGCAAACAAAATAATTATCTGCAAACAGGAGCAGGCTGAGGCGGTCAATATTCAAGTCCTCCCGACGTCTCTTGTTTTGTTGCATGATCTCTAAGTCCTCCGCCTGTAGAGGGTATCCCCCGCCTTCTCGGGCACAACGGTCTTCAAACTCGCGGACCGCGTCATCCGCGAAGAGAGAGAATTGGAACGGTGCCTCAGGGCCGCCCTGTAAAAGAGAGCGGCTGCGTGATACAGGCCTCGAAAGGGGGGAAGTCTTGGGAGGAGCATCTCTGAGACACTCCCTCGAATCTCGCGAAGCCAAGCTGCCGTGACAATTCGTGGGATACCGCGTCGCCGATGATTTCGAATAATGAGGGCGTGAGGGACGTGATCATAAGCTTTGTGAAAGTCACCAACCCCCATATATAAATGATCCTGGAATTCCCTGGCTTTTTCCATCAGAAGACGTGTAGTAGACACCACCTCGTGGACCTGAAAGCCTTTTCTGAAAGCGAATTGGGCCTGGGAGAAGGGCTGGCCGTGGAAGTCGACAAGGGCCCCCACACACATCGAATAATGTGTGGGAACGCTGGGCAGAATCGCGATAGGTCTGAAATTTAAAACTCTACAGGCACCCCAGAACTTGGCCACCAAGGACACCTGGTGACGTGAACAGGTCTTATCATGCTGCTCGCCCGGGTGGCTCAGCAATCTCAGTAAAAATCTCGCCGAGCAGGTCTAAAGCCTCACTGTTCGACTCCTGCAACATCTCAGCTACGACGCTATCGTCCCGACCACAAGACCTGCCTGGCTTCATGCGGGCCAGACACCTACGGAGAAGGGCGGCATCAAACTGGTGTGGGAGGTTCGCGGCTGCCTCCCTCGGCCACTGCTGCCAAATCCAAGTGGGCAAGGTCTCATTCAAAGAGTTCTGGTCATTGAATAAGCCATGGTAAAACTGAGCCACCTCCTCCCTCATCTCCTCCACGGCGACGGGGACGACGACGACGAGCGAAAGCGAGAGCGAGAGAACGACAGCAGGGCCACGAAGGACACGAAGTAGGCCACGAAGGGCGACAGCGGGGACACGAAGAGAATGCGTATGGGGCCACGAAGAGCGCGAACGAGCGGAGGCCACGAAGGGCAGATAATGCGGGGCCACAGAAGGCAACGCGGCAACGATGGGGCCACTGAGGGTAGCAACGGGGCCACGTAGGACAGTGACGGGGCCACAAACGGCGCCAGCGGGGCCACGAAGGGCACGCACATGGGGCCACAACGGGCGCGAACGAGCGGGGGCCACGAAGGGCATACGTATGTTGAGCCGCGGAACGCAAGGACGGGGCCACTGAGGGCAGCAACGGGGCCACGAAGGGCAGCGAGGGGGCCACGAAGGGCGACAGCGGGGACACAAAGGGCACGCACATGGGGCCACAACTGGCGCGAACGAGCGGGGGCCACGAAGGGCATACATATATGGTGCCACGAAGGGCAGCGAGGGGGCCACGAAGGGCTGCAACGGGGCCACGAAGGGCAGCGAGGGGGCCACGAAGGGCTGCAACGGGGCCACGAAACAAAACAAGGGGGCCACGAAGGGCTGCAACGGGGCCACGAAGGGCAGCGAGATCCCGATTCCTAGGTAATCTGTGAGGGAGTCCTAAGCGTGAGCGCGACTCCTGGGTGCCTGGGCGTCGGGAGCGCGGCGCTTAAGTAAATTGCACGAAATTCCAACGCAAGGCGCTGTTCGTCAGTAAATTGTAAGCAAGTCTCCAGCGAGAGCGCGACTCCAGAGCGCAGGGAGAGCGATTCCTGAATAAATTGTAAAGAAGTCCCTAGCGAGAGCGCGATTTCTGAATAAAATGCAGGGAAGTCTCGGGCGGGAGCGGGGGTCCTTGCTAAACTGTAAGAAATTATAAAGCGGGAGCCTTTGTTGTTGTAACCTGGGGGCCAGGAGCGCAGTTTGAGCATCAAGACTTTCCATGTCAAAAAACAGGGTGCGAGCGTCGAGGGGCACACTTTGATTGAGAAAAACAATATGCACCGGTGAGGGGGGATCAACAATAATTATTCTTCAGAAATGAGAGTTCGACCACAACAACTACATGTGTATATATATGTATATATATATATATAATGTTTAAAACTGCTCGCTCCTATGTGCTGGCGTGCCTTTCAACACGTATGTCCCAAGGCCTCGGTACTCGACCTCTTCGTCTTCGATCGTACCCCCTTGGAGGTATATCTCCCTTACCTGCCACGTGCATGTAGCGCAGCCCCTAAAACAGAGGGAGAAGGATGGAGCACGAGAGACATTCGCAGGAGGGGGGCTGGGAGAAGAAAACACGTGGTAGAACTAGGGCTGGAGGGAAGGGCAGGAGGGGAGGAGTTGGAGAGGGAAGACGGGGACGGAGGAGAAGACGGGAGAGGGCAGAAAGAGACCACGCAGGGGTGGGGGTGGGGGGGGGGAATGCAATGGCGACGGCGACGACGAATACCTCCCCTGGGCGCTGCTAAGTGGAAGGGTGATACACAGGGGGGTGAGGAAACGTGCGCCCTTCAGGCATTTGTCGTGCATCTTTTGGCCCAAGGAGGGCCCCGAGGGCCTCAAAAGCGCCACGCATCCTCGGTCCTCGACCAAGACCGACGATGACGACGCCGACGACGACGACGACGGCAGCGACGGCGGCGACGGCGACAGCGACTCACTGGCGAATGCGGCGACGACGGCGGCGGGGGCGGCGACGACCTCCTCTGACGGCCCCCAGAGATCCGCGGCGGCCCCCGGAGGTCCCCAGAGGCCCTCCGGGAGGCCCCAAGATGGGCAGAGCCGCCCCAACAGAGACCTCGACCCTCGACCCTCGAGTCCGACGGGCTCTGACGACGACGACGACGACGACGACGACGACGGCAGCGACAGGAGTCGACCATCAAGTCTTGGACGCCCGAGTTATCCGGGGTAACTCGGGTCCGGGGTAACTCGGGTTTGGGTTCCCGAAAAACGAACCCGAGTTAACCCTGACCCGAGTTACCCCTGATGATTCGGGGCTCTGGACGCCCGAAATATCCGGGGTAACTCGGGTCCAGGATAACTCGTGTTCGGACTCCCGAAAAACGAACCCAAGTTAGCCCTGACCCGAGTTACCCCTGATGATTCGGGGCTCTGAAAGTCCGTTGTGGGCCCTTCGCTCTGGGAGACGGTGGCGACGGCGTCGGCGGCTACGGCGGCGGCTGCAACGGCGCGAGCAGGTCCTCATCATCGCCGGCCCCGGCGCCCGCACGCGCCGCGGACCCCGCACAAAAAGGGGTTTGGGCGAGCTGGTAACTGGCGCTATGGAACATGAAGATGCGTGCGTCACATAATACATTCTGGAGGCGGCGTGGAAAAGAGATAACGTAACGGGCAAGGCTCGGAAAACCACGACTCGTGTAGGAGGCACACCTCCACACGAAATCGTGCGTGATGTACATGGGCCTGCGAGAGGGCCGTTCGAGACGCCAGATGTCTCGTTTGCCCCCTCCTGGAACATCACTCTGGGACTTGGAGGTGCGGCCACAGCGAAAGCTCTTCTGGACGGGGATCGTTCGACCTCCGCAGCGTGAACAGCGCGCTCATCAGCCTCGCGCGGGGCCGGCCCTCCATCGACTTGCCTCCCCCACAAAGCGCTGTGAGAAATCTTGGGGCCCCCTCCCTCCTACCCGCCTCGTTGCTGATGCTCCAGCGTTGCATCGGCGACGCGTCAAGCCAGACAGAACCCTGGGTTCTAGATGCGGCCGCGTCGCCGATGCATCGGCGATGTGGGGCCATCCTTCGACATCATCTGCTCTGGACGCATCTGAGAGGCCTGGGGTAGGAGGCGCCGGTGCGCCACTGGCGTAAGGCATGTCCGTGGCTCATTGAGGAGGCCTGGGCCTCGGGCCCCGAGGGTAGTCCCTAGGGCGGTCTCGACACCGCATCAGCCCAGAGGGCAGATGCTGAGGCAGCCCAGGGCTGCGCTGGGAACCTGCCAAGGCCGAACTGGACTGAATACCTCTGAGAGCTGCCTGTGCGCAGCCCGAGGCCGTGCCACCCCTTCTCCTCTGCTCTGCTTGTGGTGGACATTGCGTCCTGAGACGCGACCAGGCCTGGCCACAGGTTCCGTGCGAGAGAGCGGGAGGAGCGGCAGCAGTGGCAGAGAATCGATGGCAGGGGGCAGGGAGGTCCGCCCACCCGACACACCCGGCAGGGTCCGCCCGGTCGCTCGCTTGAAGCAAGCCCGCTCACTTCAGGGCCCGCCCGCCCCGCCTGGCAAGGCCCGTCCGCCCGATTCGCCCGTTGGAGCCCGTCCGCCCGACCCGCTCGTTAAAATCGCCGCCCAATACCGCGCGTTGAATCACACCATGTCCTCCTCGGCACTCCTCCCTCCACCTCCTCCTCCTCCTCCTCCTGATTATCTGCCTCCTCCTCCTCCCTCCTCCTCCTCGTCCTCCTCCTACTCCTCATCCTCCTCCCCCTCCTGCTCCTCCTCCGCCTCCTCCTCCTGATTATACACCTCCTTCTCCTCCTGGACGCCGACACCCTGGTGCTCACCTCGAAGGAGCCGATCAAGGGCACGATCCCGGCGCCACCCACACCGCCGCTGCAGCCCGTCAAGAAGCTGAGGCGCTGGCACACAAAAACGCCTGGCCTAATGACGCTGGACCAGAGCACCAAGAACAAGAAGAATAATGAGGAAAACGGCATGAAGATCACGCCCACTGCCAAGAATAACAACAAGAGGAGGCTGAAGTACAAGATGCTCAGGGCGCTCTACATGAACGGCCTCTCCGAGACGGCCTCCCAGTCGTGCCCGTCGTCTTCGCAAGCTCCTCGAGGCGGACAGAGCTCAACCAGTTCGACGCGCTCGACGGCTCCTGCGGAGTGCTCTGCATCCACGGGAGCGGCGGTCCTCATGAAGATCGGCGGGACTCTTGTGACGCTGCAGCCGCTGCCGCTGCCCCTGCAAATGAAGAAGGAGAGGAGCCCACCACTTTCGGCAAGGCTTCGTTGAATGTCACGCCTGGCGCATCTTCGGTCTTACAATTCGAGGGGAGTAAGCCCAGGCGTCCTACGATCATCAAGGCTATAGATGTTGGTGACAACGTTGAAGCCGAGACCATTTACGATGCAATGGTTCCGTGCACGCTTGAGAAGGACTCCAACCAGCAAACCGACACAGCGGACTTCACGGAGTCGGACACCGGCTACGTACACCAAGGCCGACAAGCTCGACATCCCCGAGGGCGCTTTGCCCATCATCTTCGACATCTCCGAGGGCGCCTTGCCCAAGACCTTGGAGGGCAACTTCATGCCGAACATCTCCGAGGGCCACTTCGAGCCCGACGGCGGCTTCCTCGGCGCGCCGCCCCACTTCGACGGGCCCGGGGAGAACTACAGCGAGCCCAACCTTGACCAGGATGAGGTTGAGGTTGCTTCACCTGCGTCAGGAGGGGGCGGACGATGAGGTTGAGGTTGAGGTTGCTTCGCCTTGACCAGGATGAGGTTGAGGTTGCTTCACCTACGTAGGTTGAGCGCCTCTCACAACGGCGAGGGCGGCATCTGCGTGGGCTCCCCCAAGCATTGTGGCCTTGTGGCGGATGGCGACTCCCTGGGCAGCGATTCCCACGGCAGCGGCTTGGGGTACAGGGGGCCCCCACACACTTAAACGGAGGAGCAGCTGGCCTCGCTTGGGCCTTCCAGGTTGGCTGTGCTCCGCAGGTTGGGCTTCATCTAGTTATCGTGAAGAAGGTCGGGCGGTCGGAGGAATTCATCTGCGTGTGGAACGGCTCCCGGACCTCCTCGGACTACTTGCAGGAGGCATTTTGGTTCAAGCCGGCGGGCGCAGACCCCGCGCCCCTCTCTGGGTCGGGCGCCCGTGGAGCCTGCTCACGCGCGGCGCACTGGAAAAATGATCCTCCTGCTCCCTCCTCCCTCCCTTCCCCTCCCCTCCCCCCCTCCCTCCCCTCCCCTCCCCTCCCCCCCCTCCCCCTCCCCCTCCTCCTCCCCCCCCCCTCCTCCCCCCCCCCTCCTCCTCCTCCTCCTCCTCATCCTCCCTCCTCCCCTTCCCTCCCTCCCTCCCTTCCCTCCCTCCCTCCCCTCCCCTCCCTCCCTCCCTCTCCCTCCCACCCCTCCCCTCCCCTCCCCTCCCCTACCCCTCCCCCCTCCCCCCTCCCCTCCCCCCCTCCCCTCCCCTCCCCTCCCTCCCCTCCCCTCCCCTCCCCCTCCCCTCCCCTCCCCTCCCCTCCCCTCCCCTCCCCTCCCCTCCCCTCCCTCCCTCCTCCCTCCCCTCCCCCCTCCCTCCCTCCCTCCCTCCCTCCCTCCCTCCCTCCCTTCCCTCCCTCCTCTCCTCCTCCTCCCCTCCTCCTCCTACCCTCCTCCTCCTCCTCCTCCTCCTCTCCTCCTCCTCCTCCTCCTCCTCCTCCTCCTCCTCCTCCTCCTCCTCCTTCTCGTTCTCCTCCTCTTCCTCCTCCTCCCTCTTCCCTCCTCCCCTCCTCCCCTCCCTCCTCCCTCCTCCCATCTCACATCTCCCATCTCCCTCCTCCCTCCGCATCCTCAACCCTCTCCACATCATGTTGATCATCCTCCTCATCCAATTCCCTCCTCCTCCTCATATTTATCCTCCCCATCCTCCTGATCCTCCTCCTCCTCCTCCTCCTCCTCCTCCTCATCATCATCATCATCATCATCATCATCATCATCATCATCATCAGCAGCAGCAGCAGCATCAGCATCAGCATCATCATCATCGCATCATCATCACCATCAGCATCATCATCATCAGCATCATCATCATCATCATCATCATCATCATCATCATCATCAGCATCGTCATCATCATCGTCATCAGAATCAGCAGCAGCATCATCAGCATCATCATCAGCACCATCATCGACATCAACATCAGCATCAGCATCATCACCAGCATCATCATCATCAGCATCATCAGCATCGTCAGCATCAGCATCATCATCATCACCACCATTATCATCTTGGTCAGCAACATCATCATCATTATCATCATCATCATCAGCGTCAGCATCATCAGCATCATCATCATGATGATCACCATCATCATCCTGATCATCAGTATCATCATTGTCAGCAACATCACCATCATCAGATTCAGCAGCGTCATCAACATCAGCACCATCACCATCTTCAACACCAGCATCATTCGCATCAGCATCAGAGTCATAATCATCATCATCAACCGCATCAGCATCGGCATGAGCAGCAGCATCAGCATCATTGTCAGCAGCAGCAGCATCAGCATCATCACCATCATCATCACCACCCTACTCAGCATCATCATCATCAGCATCAGCAGCAGCATCATCATCAGCATCATCAGCTGCATCATCATCATCATCATCATCATCATCATCATCATCATCATCATCATCATCAGCACCAGCATCTGCATCAGCATCAGCATCAGCATCAGCATCACCATCATCATCATCATCATCACCAGCATCATCATCATCATCATCATCAGCATCATCATCATTAGCATCATCATCAGCATCAGCATCAGCATCAGCAGCAGCAGCAGCATCATCATCATCATCATCATCATCATCATCATCATCATCATTAGCATCATCAACACCATCATCATCATCATCATCAGCAGCAGCAGCATCGTCGTCAGCATCATCAGCACCAGCATCATCAGCATCATCATAAAACCGTCGTCGTCGCTACCATCGTCATGATAATCAGCAGCAATATCACCAGCAGTAGGGCCACTAGCACCAGCATCCGTATCGTCATCAGCAGCAGCATCATGAGCATCAGCATCATCATCTTAATCAGCATCAGCATCATCAGCAGCAGCAGCATCAGCATCATCATCGTCATCATCATCATCATCAGCATCATCAGCATCATCATCGTTACCAGCGTCAGCAGCATCAACGCGTTCAAAAGCATCACCATCATCGTCCTCATCATAATCGGCATCATCATCAGCGACACCATCAGCATCATCAGCATCATCAACACCAACATCAACAGCATCAGCATCAGCATCCGCATCATCATCAGCATCACCAGCAGCATCATCATCAACACCATCATCATCATCATCATCATCATCAACTCATCATCATCATCATCATCATCATCATCATCATCATCATCATCATCATCATCATCACCACCATCACCATCACCATCACCATCACCATGCGCCTTCCACTCCTCTCCCCTTATCATCCTCCTCATCATCAGAATCAACAGCAGAATCAACAGCATCACTACCAGCAGCATCGTCAGCAGTATCACCATCATCATCAGCAGCATCAGCATCATCATCAGCACCAGCATCTGCATCAGCATCAGCATCAGCATCGCCATCACCATCACCATCACCACCATCACCATCACCATCACCATCACCATCACCATTTCCATCACCACAATCATCATCATCATCATCATCATCATCATCATCATCATCATCATCATCAGAATCATCATCATCATCCTCATCATCATCATCATCATCATCATCATCATCACCATCATCCCCACCAGGAGGCTTGCCGCCCTCCCTCGCGCGCACGCGCGCGCCCACAACCATGCTGGCCACTTGCTCCTGCATGTCATTATACTCCTCACCTCCTCCTCCCTCTTCTCCTCCTCCTCCTCCGCCTCCTCCTCCTCCTCCTCCCCATCCTCTTCCTCATCCTGCCCCTCAGGAGGAGGACGAGGAGGAGGAAGAGGAGGAAGAGGAGGAACAGTGGAAGAGAAGTGAACTTCAGGGAAATGGGGACGAGTCGGAGAAGCGATCAAAAGAAATAGGATCGGCAGAATTTCGCAGCCGAGTCGGGAGTGTCGAGCACGAGCACGAAGCCATACGCCGTCCGTCGCTTAGGCGGGAAAAGTCTGAACTCAAGCGCTCACAGCCAGTGCGCCTGCTAGACAGGACAATGGGAGGAGGAGGCGGAGGCGGAGGAGATAGAGAGAGAGAGAGAACAACGAACACATGCATGCATTCGCAGCGTCTAGACGAGGAGTCGGGAGCGTCGGATCGGCAGAAATCGGCAGGCCGGTGTCAGACATCCAACGCCACGACTTCTTCGTGACGGAGGCCCTCTCGAATCTCGCAGTCCCCTCCCAGGGACAGCGCGGTGGATGGCGACCCACTCCCCGACCTTGTGGAACTTTCTGGCGGCGCGCCGATGGGGGAAGTAAGAGGGGGCACGCAGTCTCACAAGGCGGCGGGACTTCTCAGAAGCCATCCGTCCTTGTGAGAAGCCCTCTGAGGCTTCGTAAAGTTTAGAAAGCTTCTCAGTAGACTGGAAGCCTTTCGAGACCCCTGAGAAGGCACACACACCCTCTGCCTTCACCCCTGGGCGCGCCGCCGAAAATCCGCGACCAGGCGGGACCTGCGAACGTACCACCACAAAGGGGCCCAAGTCGAGGATATATGATAGGGTCGTATATTCTCGACAGCGGTGTGCCCGAATAGCCCCTTCGGGGTGTATCCCCGAGTTCCCCATTTTTTTTCGTCGTCCTATACGTTGAGGGCAAACTCTTGGATGGGGGGCGAAAGATCGCCTGCGAGGACCAGTTTCTCATCTGAGCTCGTTTCTTGCTGTTCCGAACAGCCGCGAATGGGCTTCCGAAGCCAGCGTCGAGGAAGCGCCGCGCGTTTGTGCTATCGGCGGAGCTCAACGACATAAACCCACGTCGTCCTGAGAATCACGATCCTCCCCGACCCCCGACGAGGACGACGGCGACGGCTGCGGCGGCGGCGACGAAAACGACGCCGAGCTGGGCGGAGGTCGGAGCCGACCGACGCCCCTCTGGCCCTCCGCCCCGCTGCTTTCCGACGTAGGGGCCGCTGGAATGGCCGCCGAGGGCCCCCCGAAGGGCCCGCCGAAGGGCTCCCCAGACATCCGACGCTACCGCTTGCTCAATGCCTGGCCCCGAGGTGCCGACCCCTTCCCTGGCGGTTTGCACCCCGGGTCCATGCCTTATGGTCCTGGGCCCGAAATCTGGGAAAGAACAGATATACACATATATATATACACACATATACATATATATACACACATACATATACATGCATATATATATATATGTACATATATATATATTCATATATATAATTCATGTATGCATATATACACATTTGAAAACGTATATATCTATATATTGAAATCACAGATTTGGACCTAGGGGCCCGCCGAAGGCGGCCGAGGGCCCGCCGGAGAAGCCTGCCGAGGGCCCAGCCGGCGGGGAGGCCGCCAGCCCAGCATGCGCGGGGGGGGCGGCGCCTGTCCGCGCGCTGCCGCGCCTGCTCTCGCTCCGCCTTGGCGGCGGCGCGTGGCGCAAGCGCGGCGAAGCGCGCAAGCGCGCAAGCGCACCTCCGTCGCCGCCGCCGCAGCGGTCGTCGTCGACGCCGCCGTCGTGGCTCAGAGAAAGAAGCGGTACCGATACCGCTGCTCGACGTGGAGAACACTCGTCGCCACGGCCGAAGGCTCCTCGAAGTCCTGGTCAGAACACACCCCGAGAGAGAGCTGTTTTGAAATAGCGTTTTCGGTACGTTGTCCCCCCAGTCGCCGTCGACGCCGCCGTGGCCGCTGACGTGGCCACCGCTAACGCCGCCGCCACAAGTGGTCATCGCCGTCGCTCGGCGCCCACCGCAGGCGACGCACGGTATGCGGTGACGCACGGCGAACGACGGCAAAGGAGGTAATGAAGGGAAGGAGGTGGGGCGAGGGGGGGCGAGGTGGAGCGGGAAGCGAGGAGGAGCGAGCAGGCGGTGGCGAGGAGGGGGGTAGTAAGGGTGAAGGTGGAGGAGGAGGAGGACCTGTGTAGACCCAAGCCGCATCAACAATGGTGCAACAAACCCTCGCTCCAAATTCCGTTTCATAGGTCCCTACAACGGTTGATTCACTGCGGGAAGTGCGCGGTTGGAAGACAACCGTCTGGAAATCATCAACCGTGCCAAGACACCATTCCTGGGACGTCGACGCAGCGAATCAACATAACTGTTGTGACCTGACGATCCTGAATGCTGTCAGTACAACACCGCGAACTAACAGACTCAGGACGTTAGTCACAAGACACCTTGAAACTGCTACAAAACAATTAAGACGAATGTGCGCGGCGCAAAAACGAGAGCCACATGTTGAAAAGGAACCGTCATCCATCCAGGAAGCTCCTGCAACTGGTGTTAAACGAATGTGCGCGGCGCTAAGGCGACAACCGCATTTTGGAAACGGTCCGCCTTCCACCCGTAAAACTCTTGCAAACTTGAAACACGAATGCACGCGACGCGAAGGAGATAGCCACATTCAGAAAACGGCCCGCCCCCCCATCCATGAAACTGATCTTTAAGAATAAGACTTGTAAGGAGCCCTCAAACGAAACCCCCAGTACGCCCTGCCGACACGTCTCGGGGTCCCACAGGGCGGAATGACTTACTACACCAGAGAAAATCCCCAAGCAGTGGATGGTTAAAAGAGTAATACCTGGACATTGAGATCGATAGTGGGATCGGCAGTGGGATCGATAGTGAGGACGGTAGTAAGGTCAATAGTGAGAACGATAGCGAAGTCGATTCAGTGAGATCGATAATGAGATCGATGGTGAGATCGCTCGTGCGATTTATATTGAAATCGATTGTGCGATCGATAGTGAGATCGATAGTGCGATCGATCGGGAAATCGATGGAACGATGGGTCGTGAGATCGATAGCCAGACCGACCGATAAGGAGATCGACCAGGAACCCAAAAAACTGGTAACCCAAAACCCTGCCGCCCACCGAAAAAGGCCTGGAATCCACAACCGGGAACGGGAAACCTGGAGCCGGTAACCCAAGAACCCGGTCGCCCACCAAAATCGGGCCGGCTTTTTAGCCAAATCTATCAACATCCGCTAGGACCCCTTCAGTGCAAGCACTGATTGGGAAATTAGGGAAAAGGACAGAAAAGAAGAAGGGGGCGAGAGGAGAGTCTGCAACGGGACGGGGATGAGCAGCATGAGGAGGATGAAGGGGAGGAGAAGCAGACATGAAAATAAGGAAGAAAAACACAGAGGGAGAGGGAGCTGAGGAGGGGATTGGGGAGGGGGACGGGTGAGCCGGAAGGTAAGGGGAATGAGTGGAAGGGAAGCGAAGCTGGGGGAGGAGAAGGATTCCCAACAACCCCTTTCCCAGTCCTCCCCCACTCTTCTGCCCCTTCCCCCCCACGTCCCGCCGTCCACCTCGCTCTCTCCCCCAGCTCCCTCTTGCCCCACGTCTCGCACCCCACCCCCACCCCTCCCTATCCTCTCCCCTCTTCCCCTCTCTCCATCCATTCCCCCCCCTTCCACAAACCCCTCCATCTGTCCCCCCTCGCCTAGATTCCTGCTTCCTCCTCCCCTGTCTTAACCTTTACCGCTTCACGCCCTCCCCTGCATCTGCCCGTTCGCCTCCCCGTGTCCTCCCTCCCTATCCATCCCCCGCATCCCCTCTCCGCTTTCTGAGGACGCGGATGTTGCCATGCAATACAGGCATGCAATGCATTTGCGATGATGCATTCGCAACGTATGCAGTGTTTATCGGCTACACCGTGGCAATCCACACGCGAATTTCAAACCCCCCCCCAAAAAAGCCACACTCCACACACACCCCGAGGAGTGCGACATCAGGGAAGAAAAGGGAGGAACACGCGATGATCAGTCCACCGCCTTTGAATTTACGTGGGCGTCTCCTGATCAAACGAGCAGCCTCCTAATCGCCGTAAAAGGGCCGACCCCTTGTGTGGGCGAGCAACGACATATGTACATGTACGCCCTCCGCGGTCTTGCCTGCACGAACGTCCGCATTGACACGCACTCCAGGGGAAACTAACCGCGTACGTGTACATATGTTGCTGGCCTCTGATTGTGGGTCCTTAGGCGCGTGAGATTGTTCATTGTTCCCCCCATAATCCCTCCCTTGGGGACCCCAAACCTCGAATTCGACCCCCCCGGGGAAGGGGGGGGGGCCCAACGCCGCAAAAGAAAATGCGCTGGCACACAAACTCTGCATGTTTTTGGTCACCCCTGAGCCGCCCCGAAGGCACTTTTAGAGTCCCTGCGGCGCGCGCGACCGTGCGCGGCGCCTTTCGATGCGTACTTTGCGCGGCGCCCGCGTTGAACGCGCAGTTTTTGCGGCGCCGACCGTGTGGGCAGGAAATTCGAGCAGAATCCCCGCCCCCCGCCCTGCCCGCCGACTCCGACCGGCCGTTCTCCAGGGCTATCTTGGCGATGGTCTCGGGCGCACCTTGGGGGGCGCGCTGGCGCGGGACGGGAACGCCGCAGCAGGAAGGTGAATACCTCCTTTTCCCATCAGATCTGAGCGTCGCGAAGCTATCGCGACAGCGATGTCGCTTAGCCTCTTCCAGCCTCCGAATCGATGATGGGCCCCTGCCGTCAACGCGAACACCCAGGACGAATCAACTCGACTGACCCGGGGGGCCCACGCGACGATAAAGCTGTGATGTTAGCACCTTCTCCCCCCTCTGAAGGGGAAGGAGGCGGGACCAAAATAAACATGGACTGTTTCAGCGATGCTGCATCACAGTCAGCCTCCCGGGAAAAGTAAGTGACCTCCTCACCGATCTGTGTCAGCATTCGTCTAAATCCCACCAGCCCTTTAGAGCGTGAGTGGTTTTGAGGGGGTCCTCCTCCATCTTCCTCCTTCCCTTTCGGGGAGGAGTTTACCCCTCTCAACCTGGACGTGGAAGGGGGTGTTCGCGAGGGGTTGGATCGTCCAAGGTGGCCTCGGCGAGAAGGCTACAATCAGTGATTTGACCAAGATTTTGGCAACTGTTTGGCCTCCTCGGGGGGTAATAATTTAGCACCGCTCCTCCTTCTATCGATCTCCTCCGAGATGGCCCCAGGATGGCCCCCAAGGCTCCCAAAGGTGCCCCAAGGCGGCCCCAAACAAGAGGTGCCCAGGAGGCCCCAAGGAGGAGGAGTACCAGGAGTACCGCCATCACAAGAGTGATATTACTACCCACCGAGCAGGAGGAGGAGGAGGAGGAGGAGGAGGAGGAGGAGGGGGAGGAGGGCGAGAAGGGCGGTGGGGAAAGGGATATGCGAAAGGTGGGAGGTGGTAGGGGGGAGGAGGGAGGAGGGAGGAGAGAAGGAGGAAGGACAGGGGAAGCAGACTAATTGGAGGAGGGAGATGGAGCATGGCGGAGGCAAGATGGAAGAAGGAGGGGGACACTAAAACCACATCGGACCTAGGCCAAAATAACATCCGAAAAGAACATGAGACCCTCCGCCGGCCAAAACAAAGAGAACTGCCAAGGGTACTCTCCCCAGGATGCACGAGGGCATCCAACAAACACGAAGAACACTGGGGTAACCTCCCCGAACCGACCTCGATATTGTACCTCGGTCCGGCTGTAGGGAAACGATGGAAGGAGAAGAGAAATGATAGGAGTCGAAAGGGGAGAGCAGGGACTCTTAACACCAAGGATAATGGCATGGAATCGTGGAGCAGGAAGGGGGGAGAGCGGAGGAGCGGGAGGACACGAAAAGGTAGAAAGGAAAGAGGTCAAGGTAAGAAACGGACCAGCAGGGGGACAATCGGGAATAATGCAGCAACGATGAGCAGAGCAAGGAGGGGGAAACAAGGCGCGGGAAGGAGCATAATGAGGGAGGCGGGAGGAGGGAAGATATCGAGGAGCAGGAGGAGCCGCAGCAGCAGCAGCGGCAGGATGAGGAGGGAGGGCAACGGATACAACATAGCAGGGTGAAGTAGGGAGGCGAGCAAAATGGAAAAGGGTGTATGAAATATTGGAGAGCGAGGCGGCGCAGAGGGGCATAAAGGGGATATAGGCGGGGAGAAAGGCCTCAGGACGACGGGGAGAGGAGGAGGGGGAGAGGACGGAGGGAGAGGACGGAGCCAGGGTGCAGGGAGAAGCGATGCGGGAGCGTGGAAGGGGGCGATTGCGAGGAACGGAGGGGAGAGGGAGGACATACGGAGGGAGCACGCCTACGCTGGACCATCTTGGAAGGCTCAACCACCTGTGCCGTCCAGATCTCTACTGACCACCTGGTCGGCTCGGCGGCCATCCATTCCACCGATTCCATCCTAACAATCCAAATGGTCTCGGCGAACTTGGTGGACTCGACGGCTGCCTTGGCGACTTGGCGGTCGCCTTATCCATCTAGTCGTCATTCTGGATCAGTCGGGTGGTCTTGGGTGCTGGACTAGATGGCCGCCCAGGCGGCCAGGCGGCATAATCCATGTGACCCAGTTGGATGACCAAGATGGCAGGCCAAGCGGTGGGCGACCATCCGATCCATCTGGTCAATCTAAATTGAGATGGCCGCCAAGGCGGCCAAGCCGCCAGAATGTTCACCGTCTAAATGGCCAGATGGCGTCCAGGCGGTCGGCCGCCATCTAGTCCACATGGTTCACCTAGATGCGCCAGATGGTCGCCCAGCTAGTCGGCCGCCATAAAGTCCATCTGGACCATCTAGTCTATCTAGATGGTCTGGAACGTCTAGGTGGACTATTTAGTCGATCGAAATTATCTGAATGGCCTTGATGGACTAGATGGCAACAGACCACCTGGACGGCCACCCGGGCCATGTACTACGTCTGGACCGTCAAAACCATCTAGATGGACTGGGTGGTCAAGATGGACGAATGGACGTTGCACCATGATTAATGCATCCAAGGCTCGCACTACTTATTACACAATCCTCCTGCTCTTTTCGTGTACAACCCCAGATCAAGTATCCATGCTCTGATTCCCCTCCCCCACCGCACACCCCATTCATCACGGTTCCTTGTATCCACCCAGCCCGTTCTCCTATTCAGAGTAGCCGCGACGACCCCTGGCGCGTCAGATTATACAAAACATCGCGCCCAAAAGAGGTCTGTCCATCAGCCTTGCGAGGGGGGGGGGCGTCAATGATTAATCACAAGCTGACATAACACCAATATAAACACAGACACCATCGCGCGCGGGGGGGCGGGCGCGTGGGAACACACGCGAAGGAGGCCCCCGAGGAAGGAGGTCTGAGGAAGAGGAGGCCAGAGGCTGGAGCAGACTGCTGCAAGTTTCCCGTGGAAAAAGTCGCCTGTTCAAGAAAGCAGGATGCGGCTCGCCGTGCCACGCACGGTCAAATGTCTCCACAACCTCGACGTCATTATCTTTCACGACGTGGACCCCCAAAGGTCCAGACCTCTTCCCAAATACTGCAGTTTCAACCTGAGTCGGTGTTTGATGGTCCTGGGGCCCTGTGAGGGCCTCTCAGGCAGATCATTAAAAATCAAATCTCCAAATTATTGACGACGCGAAAGGGCATGGGTTCACTCGTGAGGATGTCAGGAGCTGCTGCCCTCCGTCGCAGTCAGCAGGCAACAGAACTGCAAGAAGGAGGAAGAGAGTGGAGCGAAAGAAAACGAGGACGATGACCAATACTGAACGCGGACACGTCGATGCTCACCTTGGTAATCGCTCATCTTGGCCATGATCGATTCGCGGATCATCCTCGCGAATCGGCGACGGCTGGCATGAACCGAGATCGGGGTCTAAAAAGAACCCCGTGTCGACCATGACCGACATCTTGACCATGGCCATTGATTTTCTTGCCCTCGAGGGAGGGAAGCGGGAGGGAGAGGGGAGCAGGGTCAGTGGAGGAAGGGAGGGGGGGGCACGGCGAGGGCCCCCGCGTGCTGAAACTGCCCCTCGGTCGCAGGCAGCGCGCAACGAAACAACATCCCACCCGCCGCCCCCCCGATGGGCTCCCGTCCCTCTTCCTCTTTTTGCACGTGCTGCTAACGTCAGGGGGACGTAAGACCTGGGTACAGGGGACTCGGAAATCCCCGACGAGGTCGTCAAAAAAATAGCCTGGCGAAGGACCCAACCCTATGCAGTTGTGAGTACTGTCGTTGTGTGTTCCGCATTCGGGGGAGTTCCCTTTTAGGGCCACGAAGCGTGTGAGGGGTGTGCCAAAACTTGTCCAGTGGGAGCATGCGAAAGCAGCCATTGGGGCCGTCGGTCGAATTCCTTATGGGGCCACGAAACGCGTGAGAGGTGTGCCGAAATAGGTGCGGTGGGCGCATGCGAACGCAGCCACTGGGGCCGTCGGTGGGGCTCCTTACGGGGCCGCGAACAGTGATGGGTGTACCCAAATGGGTGCGGTGAGCGCATGTGAACGCAGCCGCTGGCGCCGTCGGTGGAGCTCCCTATGGGGCCACGAAACATGTGAAGGGTGTGCCCGAATGTGCGTGGGTGACGCATGCGGGCGGTGGCACAGGGGCCTTCGTTGGAGCTCCTTATGGGGCCACGAAACGTGTGAGGGGTGTGACGGCATGGGTGTGGGTGACGCATGCGGGCGGTGGCATTGGCGCCTTCGGTGGAGCCCCCTATGGGGCCACGAAGCGTGTGAGGGGGGTGCCGAAATGGGGCGGCGCCGCCATGCGAGCTGCGCCACTGGGACCTTAGGTGGGGCGCCGTATGGGGCCACGAATTATGTGAGAGGAGTGCCAAACTGAGGCGGCACCGCCATGCGCAGCTTGCCACTGGGACCTTCGGTGGAGCTCCCTAGATGTGCCCACGAAACGTGCGAGGGGTGTGACGAAAAAGGGGGCGGAGCCACCATGCAAACTGCGCCATGGGGCCCTTAGGTGGACTCCCTATGGGGCCACGAAGCGCGTGAGGGATGTGCCAAAATGAGGCGGCGGCGCCACGCGAGCTGCGCCACTGGGGCCTTTGATGGAGCTCCCTATGGGGCCACGAAGCGTGTGAAGGGGTGCGCCAAAATGGGGCGGCGGCGCCATGCGAACTGCACCACCAGGACCTTCGGTGGAATTCCCGATGGTGCCACGAACCGTGCGAAGGGTGCGCCGAAATGGGGCGGCGCCGCCATGCGAACTGCACCGCTGGGACCTTAACTGGAGCTCCCTATGGGGCCACGAAACGTGTGAGGGGTGCGCCAAATTGAAGGTGACGAGAGGAGAGAGGGGGGGAAGGAGGAGAGAGAGGAGGAGGAGGAGGAGGAGGAGGAGAGGAGAAGGAGTGAGACGCGGGGCGCTGTTTCTTCAAAACGAGGACCCAACACCACAGGATGGCTGGGACAAAAAACCAACAGCAACAGCAACAGCAACAGCAGTAGCAGCACCAACAACACTCATTATAAGACTGTTCGCTCTTACTTGCCCTTGTGTCATTCAAAACGAGTTCCACACACCCTCGATACCCGCCCTTTTTGTTTTCGATCACACCCCCTGCAGGGGGATTATTTCTTCTTGCGGGGGGCGGCGGGCTTAGAGAGGCGGGCAAACCTGAACTGGCGGACAATCCGTCGTGGGCGTACATGTGCCCGCCATTGGAAATGGTGTGGGCCTGCAAAAAGAGGAGGGGGAGAACGAGGGAGAGCGGGAGGAAGGGGGAAAATGGCAGGAGAGAAGGAGCGAAGAGGGGGGCGGTTGATTAGAGGCAGAGAGAGAAAGACAGATAAGAGAGGCAGAGAGAGAGAGAGGAGAGAGAGGGAGAGAGAGAGGGAGAGAAAGAAAAAAGAAAGAGGGAGGGAGGAGGCAGGACAGGGGAGGAGGGAGATGCGGGAGAGGGGATAGGGCAGAGAGGCACAAGGATGAGGAAAGAGAGGAGGGAGAGAGAAGGGAGGAGAGGAGGGAGGAGAGGAGGGAGGAGGGAGGAGGGAGAGGGAAGAGGAGCAGGAAGGTAGGAGCGTGAATGTTCGAGGAAGTCCTAGTCGAAAACGCCGGCCCTGAAGGAAGTCTCGGGCGGGAGCCCACGACGGGCGGGCGATCCTCTGACGGGCGGGTCGGGCGGGTGGGACATTCAAGCGGGATGCCTGAGTATGGCGAGAGGGCGATTCCTAAGTAAATTGTGACGGCGTCCTTGGCGCAGCTTGTTTCCTGAGCGTCGAAAGCGCGATTTCTGACTAAACTGCACGGAAGTCACAGGCGAGAGCGCAATTCCTAAATGAAACGTGCGGGGTTCTCTGGC
>CAUYUJ010005246.1:42500-50000 GCA_963575745.1 Prorocentrum cordatum
TCTGCGTTGCGTAATAAGTGCGCGCAGGTGTTGCTTTGCCACGTCGACGTTGCTAGCTGCGCTTTGTTGAAGATGTTGTTGTTGGTCTTGTTGTTGCTGGTAGTCGCTCTGGGCTGCTACCAGTGCTTTTTCGGCGTGTGCAACGGTCTCGGGGACCACTTGGCGGGATGATGGTAGTGAGGTGTCTCTTCAGATGGTGCTGGAAAACGGGGTCGTTCGGTCGGGGAGGCCCCCGGTGCGTGCGAGTCTGTCGTCGTTTTCGTCGTCGTGTTCGTGGTGTCGCGTCGTCCAGTGCTAGTCGGAGGTGCACGGCTTGGTGGTCGGAGCCGAGGTCGGGGCACGTCTCTGCGAACGAATCCAGGACCAAATGCCGGGCCTGCTGATCCATCAGAATGTAGTCGATCTGCGTTTGCTTGTGGTTGGTGCCAGCGCTCGTGTACGTGAACACGCTGTCGAAATGCTGGTAAAACATCGCGTTTGTGATTGTGAATATGCGCACGCACGCCCACGATCGTAGCCAGGTGCCGCGCTGGTTGCACCCGCTCTGCCCGTGGTTGCCAATAGTACGCTTCTCTGCCCTGCTAGCGCTGGAATCGTCGTCGTCGTCGCTCCGTTTACCAACTCGTGCGTTGAAGTCTCCTGTGGCGATGGTCGCCCGGTGCTGTTGGTGGGCATCAGCGTGTATTTCTGCAAGTACGTCGCACATGCATTGCACGTGTTGGTCACTGCATCCTCCATGCGGGAAGTAAGCCGTGACGATTCAGACGATGCGGGAAGTCGACGTCGATGTAGGCGACCCGCTCGTTAACTGCTTTGAGGCTTCGTATGTGTCGCGCATGTCGTTTACGAACAAGGAATGCACCTCGTGTCGGACTGTCATGCCCAGAAACTGCGAATATGTGCGCGCCAGGCTCCGTGACCCAGAACTCTCTTTTTCCTGTCCGCCACGTTTCATTGAGCGCCACAACGTCCCATCGTGCGTCGGAAAGCTCCTGCAAGAGAAGGTCGATCGCTGTGTCGGTAGTGAAACTCCGGGCGTTTTTGTGTATGACCGTGAGGTCCCTATCATCGTTGCTGCGTCGTGGAGTCGTGGTCGTGGTTTGTCGGGAAGCTGGTGTTGCGGTTGTCGCCGTCGGATAATGCGTGTCCAGCGTCGGCTGCTGGTGGAGAGAGCGCGTTGGTCGCAAGTCCCACGGTGCGTCACCTTCTGCGTGGCTGCATCGTCCTCGTCCGCCGCCGGTGCTGGATTGAGGTAGTCGCTGTTGTTGCAATTGTAGATGCTGCTCCGGCTGCGGATGTAAATTCACGCCAGAGGGTGGAGATGAGAGTGGGATGTCGGATATTGGAGGCTGCTGGTCGGAATGCTGGGTTGGAGGGGCCTGGGAGTCGACAGATGGAGGTAGACATGTGGATGGTGGGCGCTGGAGGTCGATTGGTGGAGGCGGGAATGGGGCGTCGGACGCTGGAGGCGGAGTCGCAGAGAACGAGGTCGGAGACACCCGGAACGAATGATGATGACCATGTCCATGTCGAGGCTCCTTGTCAGCACAAGGAGTTGGATACCTTGCACGCGAATGTAGACCTGGCCGCAAGAGTGAAACCATGTCTTGCGAAGCCTTGGAGTGCACGTCGCCTGGCTCCGGGTCGTCAGGCCGAACATCAGGTAGCCGAGAACCGTGCTGATGATGCAGAGTCCTGTCTGGTACCCTGACGGCTTGCCTGGCCGCGTCATGGGTGTCAACAATAATATGTGTATCATGTTCCCCCATTTTGTGAATCCTTTTGGGGGTTAAGGGTGAAACGTTTGGGCTTGGGTGGGGAGTCGGGTGCGTCGGGGCGGGGTTCGTCGGGTCGGAGACGGGGTTGAAACGAGAAGAAAGAGTGGGTTTGGGAGCGCCGTCCTGGGCGTAAGTGAAGTCGAAGGTCGGAGATAAAGCTGCATCTTCCTGCGCATGTCGCCGATGATGCCGGTCGCCAGCAGCTCCTTTGGAGTACTTTGTGGCTCCGTGAAAGAATTGACTATATGGTGAAACTGTTGGAAGCTGCCATCATTGTAGATCTCGCGCCGCTTTCCACTTCGCCATCAATGCTTGGACGTCTTCTTTGACGTTGCCCCCCTCCCCGTACGTGGTCAGCTGGCCGTCCTCGGTGACTTCTGCAATCAGCTTGCCTTTACACTTGATTGTACCTCTATCCCAAAATATTCGGATAGACTGCTGTGCAAGGCCCGCATTCATAAGCTGGCGCTTCACCTGCCCGAGTGTTTTGTCCACGCGGCGTTTTTCGATTAGGTCATTGTTTTTGCACCATAACTTGTCTCCATTTTTCCACTCGGCCTCCTTGCCGCGCCACTTTTTTCACAAATCCTACTTTCCCGGCATGTGTCTTGAACTGTGTTATGCCCATGTTGCCCAGATCGCTGAAGGTGAATGTGCTGTCGATATTGTCCATGACGCTGCTTTCGTTGAGAATGTCGGTCATATGCTGGGTGATGTCCTTCTCTGGGATCTCCGACTCCAGTCCACCGAGGATCACCTGCAAGTCCCTGTCGCTATCCTTGTAGATCATGGTGGAAGCTTTCTTCGTGATGGTGTTCCGTAGCTCGTTCGTGTCCTCATTGTTTTTGGTGATCGTTTTGTTGATGTCGTCAACTTGCCCTTGTAGCTGCGCTGCTGCTTCCATTGCTGAAGTCGCCGTGGTGGATGCTAGATTTGCGGTGTCGCGGATATCGTTGATGTCAGTCGAGTGCAGGCGCACCATCTTGTAGAGATCGACGGGGACCTTCCTGTCCGACATCTTGGAGAGGTCGGGGTCGTTGCCCTTCTTGTGCTTGCCCTCCGGCGATTGACCCACTGTAGGTGCCCCCTTGCGGATCATTCCTCCAAAATCGAGCACGCAAGAGAAGTCAACAATCGAGTGCACAATCCGTAGAAAGAGTATCGAGCGAACGAGCGGGCGAAGGGGAAGGGGGGGAGAAGCGGCGACGGGAGGAAGGGCGGGGCGGACACGCAGGGGCGAAGGTCCGATGGAGGAGAGGGGGAAGGAGGGAAGAGGGGAGAGAGGAGAGGAGGACGAGGGGAGGGAGGACGAGAGAGGACGGAAGGAGGGGGAGGAAAAGGGGAACGATCGTGGGCGTCTTGGCGTGGTCTTAGGCGTCTCGAGGCACGCTTGGACCGACATGGGCGCGTCTTGGGGCAATGTTTGGAGCCTCTTGGGCTGTCTTGGTTGCTACTGGGCCGTCGTTGGGGCCTCTTTGGCCGTCTTGGGGCTCTCTTGGGAGCCTCTTGGACCAGCTTGGGACGGTCTTGGGGGCCTCTTGGGCCGTCTTGGAGCGTCGGGACGACGAAAAAATGAGGAAGCCAAAAACCTTTAAAAGCCTGAAGGGGAGCAATGATTTTGGCTGTTTGGGTCCCTCTTGGGAATGCTCTTGGGGTAGTCTTGGGACGCTTTGGACGCAACTTGGGCCATCCGGGAACCATCTTGGGCGTCTTGAAGCGGTCTTAGGCGCGTTGGGGCACGCCTTGACCGTCTTCGACGCCTCTTGGGCCGTGTTTGCAAGCTCTTGGGCGGTCTCAGCCGCCTAGTGGGTTGTTTTTAAGCCCTCTTGGGCCGTTTTGGGGCGCTCTTGGGGGCCTCTTGGGCGATCTTAGGACGGTCTTGGGGACTTCGTGGGCTGTCTTGGAGGGTCGGGACGACGAAAAAAACAAGAAAACCAAACACCTGCAAAAAACCAACGGAAATCAATGATTTCGGCCTCTTGCAGCCCTCTTGGGAATGCTCTTGGGGCTCTCTTGGGACGTCTTGGAAGCCTCTTGGGCCATCTGGGAGCCATCTTGGGCGTCTTGGAGCGGTCTTAGGCGCGTCGAGGCACGCTTTGACCGTCTTCGACGCCTCTTGGGCCGTGTTTGCAAGCTCCTGGGCGGTCTTAGGCGCCTATTGGGTTGTTTTTTAGGCCCTCTTGGGCCGTCTTGGGGGCGCTCTTGGGGGCCTCTTGGGCGATCTTGGGACGGTCTTGGGGACTTCGTGGGCTGTCTTGGAGGGTCGGGACGACGAAAAAACAAGAAAACCAAACACCTGCAAAAAACCAACGGAAATCAATGATTTTGGCCTCTTGCAGCCCTCTTGGGAATGCTTTTGGGGCTCTCTTGGGACATCTTGGAGGCCTCTTGGGCCGTCTGGGAGCCATCTTGGGCGTCTTAGATCGATCGTAAGCGTCTCAAGGCACGGGGCCCAACGCGTGGACCGTCCTTCCGGCGCCTCTTGGGCCGGACTAAAGGGCGTTCCCGGAAGGCCCGATCCCGCCATGGGGGGTTGCGGTCCCCGGCCAGGGGGCCCCCGGCCCTGTAGCCCGGTAATATATATATAAATATATATATATAAAAATTATAATATATATATTATATATATACATACATACATACATACATACATACATACATACATACATACATACATACATGGGAGGTTGGGGGGGAGTGCGAGGTGAAACGGAGACCCCCCCTACCAAGAAATCGATTTCGGTTCCTGGTTCGTGTCGTGCGTGCCGTGCGTGCGGGCGAGGCGAAGCTGCGTGGGCGCGAGAGGAAATCCTCCTGGCTGGGCCGCGGCCGGACCAAATGTTTCTCCTTCGGCGGCCGGTGGCCCGCGGTGTCCCGCTGGTGTCCCGAAATCCTCCTGTGGCTGGGCCGCGGCCGGACCAAATGTTTCTCCTCCGGCGGCCGGTGGCCCGCGGTGTCCCGCCAGTGTCCCGCTGGCTGGGTAGTCGAAGCCAATCTGGCGCCAATCTGGCAGGCCCAATCTAGCAAACGGGGGCAATCTGGCGAGGGAGCCAACGCGAATCCAGTCTGGCGAATAACCCAAATCATCCAGTTTGGCCGGGCCAGATTGGCCCTGGGGGCTCAATCCAATCTGACAGTCTGGCCTTCGACTACCCAGGCTGGTGTCTCGAAATCCTCCTAGGACAGCGCTTCACGACAATGTCGAGTGCGCTTCGCCGACATCGCCACATCACATCACGCTCACGTGCACAATCACACTACTCACTAGACTCCGCCCCACAGGCATCGTCAGAACAACAATCACCACTGTTCCCCATTGCTGCCCCCCCCAACTTCCTCATCACCCGCAGGATGGTCGTATAGGTAGATATACACTGGTAGAGACGCATCGCTTGGCGCATACCCGCCTGGTAAGTAATCCAAGGGTGCGCACACAAAGCGTAGCGAAATTCCTCGCTGCCCCTGGAGTGAAAAGAGTGAACAACAGGACATGACATTGATATTTCCCGACGGAGACGCATCAGCCTGGCGCGCACTTATCTGGTCGATTGCCCAAGGATGTGCGCGCAAGGTGGAGACGCCAGCTCTTGGAAGTGAAGAAATGCATCAAATTCACTTGGCTGGCCGCAGGCGGACCACCTGCAAGCCAGCATTGCAGCCTGACGCGCCTTGGCGCAAGCGGCACACATACTGAGGCGCGAGCGACACACATACTAGCCTGATGATACAGGCTCCGCGTCGTGCTAAACACGTTGCGCCGACTCGTGCTCATCGATCTCCGCGTCCTGCTCCGACTAATTGACCTCAACCTCCGCGTTGTGAATGCCGCGCTGGGGTGTTGGGCCCCTGCCACGGCCAAGACACTCGAGCCCCACCAGGCAGCCCAGCGCGACGCCGCAGACCAAGAACAAGATCAACAAGAAGAAGATCAAGACACCAGCGAAGACCGCAATTAATCCCCATGGCTCGGTGGTGGCTGTGGTGTTTGACGTGTCCGAACTCGTGCCCGTATCGGTGGTCGTCGTGGCCGTCTTGGTGGTGGTGGTAGTAGTGCTTGACGTCGCGGAACTCGTGCCCGTATCGGTGGTCGTCGTGGCCGTCTTGGTGGTCGTCGCGGTGGTCGTCTCAGTTGTTGCCTCGGTGAAGTCGAACACGTACGCGGAGCCTGAATTGTAGCCCTGGTCGTCGTCATAGTAGGCCCCCACCACCACGCGGGCCCCGTCGGAGCTCACGGCCACCGAGGAACCGAAAAAGTCGAGTTCGGCCCCATCACTCGCCACAAGCTTCAGCAGCCTCTCGCCGGTGGTACCGTCGAGCACGTACGCGGAGCCGGAACCGGAGCCCTGGTCGTCGTCAGATCTGCTCCCCACCACCACGCGGGCCCCGTCGGAGCTCACGGCAACCGAGTAACCGAACCAGTCGTAAGCAGCCCCATCACTCGCCACAAGCTTCAGCAGCCTCTCGCCGGTGGCCCCGTCGAGCACGTACACGGAGCCTGAATTGTAGCCCTGGTCGTCGTCGCGGTGGGCCCCCGCCACCACGCGGGCTCCGTCGGAGCTCACGGCCACCGAGAAACCGAAACGGTCGTCTGCAGCCCCATCACTCGCCACAAGCTTCAGCAGCCTCTCGCCGGTGGCCCCGTCGAGCACGTACACGGAGCCGGAACTGGAGCCGTCACCATAGGCCCCCACCACCACGCGGGCCCCGTCGGAGCTCACGGCCACCGACTCACCGAAAAAGTCGAAGTTGGCCCCATCACTCGTCACAAGCTTCAGCAGCGTCTCGCCGGTGGCCCCGTCGAGCACGCACACGGAGCCGGAACTGGGGCCCTGGTCGTCGTCACCTAAGGCCCCCACCACCACGCGGGCCCCGTCGGAGCTCACGGCCACCGAGGAACCGAACCAGTCGTCTGCAGCCCCATCACTCGCCACAAGCTTCAGCAGCCTCTCGCCGGTGGCCCCGTCGAGCACGTACACGGAGCCGGACTTGTCGCCCTGGTCGTCGTCATATTTGTTTCCCACCACCACGCGGGCCCCGTCGGAGCTCACGGCCACCGACTCACCGAACCAGTCGTCTGCAGCCCCATCACTCGCCACAAGCTTCAGCAGCGTCTCGCCGGTGGCCCCGTCGAGCACGTACACGGAGCCATGAACAATTTGCTGATAGTCTTCGTAGTAGTAGTAGTAGTAGTAGTAGTCAAGTAGTAGTAAGTAGGTAGTGTTAGTAAAAATAAAGTAGTAGTAGATAGTAGTGTAGTAATAAAACTAAAATGTAGTAGTATAGTAAAGTAGTAGTAAGTAGTAAAACGGCCCCCACCACCACGCGGGCCCCGTCGGAGCTCACGGCAACCGACCCACCGAACCGGTCGTTGTCGACCCCATCACCCGCCATGAGCTTGAACAACTGCGCGCCGCTGGTAGACAGGCGCCTCCCGAACTCGGCCTGCGGCTCGCGAGGGCGACCGCTCGCCGAGCCCTCCACCCTCGGGCGGGCCAGCGTCCCGCTCGCCGGCGACCCGGCGCCCGGGGCGCCGCGCGACCAGCCCCGATGGCTTGCCCAAGACATTCCTTGTTCGGATTCACCGTCATCATATGGTTACAGCATCATCATTGCTCTTGTCTTTTACACTGGAATTCCTTGGTGATGCTTTCCGAAGGATTCCTTGTGTGAGGCTTTTAAATATAATCCCTTTGTGGTGCTTTCCAAAGGATTTTTTTTTTTT
>CAUYUJ010005246.1:55000-63093 GCA_963575745.1 Prorocentrum cordatum
ATCGCCACCACCATCATCACCACCATCATCGTCACCATCGCCATCATCGTCACCACCACGACCACCATCCTCATGATCCTGACCCTCCACCTGTGACGTCCATCCCCTGCAGGCGAGGGGTCCTGGTTCTAGACAGGAGCGGCGAGGTCTCGAGCATCGACTTCTCGAGCCTTGAGCCGGGCGAGAGGCCCACGCTGAGCTTCAGCCTCTGGGGCGCGCCCGTCGTCGTCGTGGGGCGGTGAGAAGTTCGAGTGCGAGGAGGACATCGGGCTTCGACGAGGAGGTGGAGGAGGTTTGGGGTTCGAGGCTCGAGAGGGCGAGGGGAGGAGGAAGGAGGTGCTGCAGGACTGCCGGCGTGCGCGACCGTCGCGAGTCTAGCAGCGGACGGCACGGCGGACGCGGAAGCTCCACCGCCAACGACAGGAGACGAGGGGGATACATGTTTGGGAGGGGCTCGAAGCATACACCACAACGTTTGGTCGTCCAGAACGTTCAGTGCAGGGTATCATCCCCATCAGCATGACCACCAACACCACCACATCCACCATCATCATCTCCATCATCATCATCAGCATCATCATCACCATCATCATCATCATCATCAACAACAACAACAACAACCACAACAACAACAACAACATCATCACCAGAATCAGCATCACCATCATATCATCATCAGCAGCATCATCATCGGCATCACTACCAGCAGCATCACCATTATCATCACAACAACCATCAGCATCATCATTATCAGCAGCATCATCATGAGCATCACTACCAGCAGCATCACCATCATCATAACAACAACCATAAGCATCATCAGAAGCATCAGCATCAGCATCGTCATCAGCATCATCATCTTTATCAGCATCAGCATCAGCACCACCATTGCCATCAACGACAGCAGCCACATCAACGTCAGCACCATCATCATCAAACAACGACAAACAGCGCATAATCAGCATCATCATCATCGGCATGAGCATCATCATCATCATCATCATCATCATCATCATCATCATCATCATCATCATCATCATCATCGTCATGAGCACAACGACCATCGGCCTCAATCGAGATCATCGTCATCATCAGCCTCAGAATTATCATCATCACAATCAGAATGGTCGTCGTCAGCAGCATCATCATCGTCGTCGTCGTCATAATTATCACCATCGTCACCATCATCATCATCATCATCATCATGATCATCATCATCAGCAGCAGCATCGCCATCGTCATCATCATCATCCTCATCATCATCATAGTCATCGTCACCATCACCATCAGATCACCATCATCATCAGCAGCATCACAGCCACCAAAACCATCATCGTCACCATCACAATCATCAGCATCGTATGCATCATGAGCAGCTTCATCATCAAAAACAACAGCATCATGACCAGCATCACCATCATCAACACCACCACCATCATCATCGTCGTCATCGCTGTCATCCTCAGCATCACCATCATCAGCGACACCGACATGAATGACCATCAATCCCATCAAGAACGCAAGGAACCATAAGAGGACAAAAACAGAGCCAACAACACACACAACACACAGAACAATGGAGATGGAGATGTAGATGAATATGGAGATGGTATTGATGCTGCTTATGATCATTATCATCAGCATCAGCAACATCATCATCACCGCCATCATCATCACCATCATCATCATGATCATCCTCATCGCCATCATCATCATCATCATCATCATCAGCAGCAGCATCATCAGAATCATCAGCATCATCATAGTCATCATAGTCAGCATCATGATCAGAATCAGCATCAGCATCCGCATCATCATCAGCAGCATCGTCATCAGCAGCATCAGCAGCAGCATCAGCATCAGCATCAGCATCAGCATCAGCATCAGCATCAGCATCATCATCCTCATCATCATCAGCAGCATCAGCATCAGCATCCGCATCCGCATCAGCATCATCATCATCATCAGCATCAGCATCAAAATAATCGTCATCATTATCATCATCATCACCATCATCACCATCATCAGCATCAGCATCATCATCATAATCAGCATCATCATCACAATCATCAGCATCATCCTCAAAAACATTATCATCATCAGCATCAGCAGCATCATCATCCTCATCCTCATCCTCATC
The DNA here is from genome assembly GCA_963575745.1 of Prorocentrum cordatum. Classification (NCBI taxonomy): domain Eukaryota; class Dinophyceae; order Prorocentrales; family Prorocentraceae; genus Prorocentrum; species Prorocentrum cordatum. The sequence continues at coordinate 57,141 of CAUYUJ010005246.1, forward strand.
CTCATCATCATCGTCATCATCGTCATCATCGTCATCATCATCAGCATCATCGTCATCATCATCATCAGCATCATCATCAGCATCAGCATCAGCATCAGCATCATCATCATCATCATCAGCAGCATCATATGGATGCGGATGAGGTTGGTGATGAGGATGGTGACGGTGGCGATAATAATGGCGACGGTGGAGTCAATGGGGGCGTGTAAAAAGAGATGGGGACAGTGGAAGTAGATCCGTCCTGCGCGGGGGGTCCAGAGAATACAACAACCACACGTATGATGCGGGGTGGGGAAATAGCGTGGCGAAGGACCTAAGTATATGCAATAGCGCGCACCATCGATGTGAGTTTCGACTTCTGTGGATCTCCTTATAGGGCCACGAAACGTGCGAAGGATGTGCCCACATGGGGCGGTGCGGCCATGCGGGCGCTGTCACTGGGGCTTTCTATGAGCCCCCCGTATGGGGCCACGAAACGTGTGAGGGGTGTGCCAGAATTTGTCGGGGCCGCCATGCGGGCGCTGTCACTGCAGCCTTCGATAGAGCTCCCTATGGAGACACGACGCGTGACGCGCGGGCCCTGGCATTTGGGCCCGCGGTGGAGCTCCCCAATGGGGCCACGAAGCGTGTGAAGGGTGTTCCGAAATGGAGACGAATGACCGCATGTGGACACCGCCGCGGGGTCCTTCGGTGGAGCTCCCTATGGGGCCACGAACCGTGCGAAGGGTGTGCCGAAATGTGGCGGGGCCGCCATGCGGAACCGCCACTCAGGCCTTTGGTGGAGCTCCTTATGGGGCCACGAAGCGTGAGAGGTGTGCGCCGACATGGGTGGGGCGACCGCAGGTGGACACCGCCACTGGGGCCTGCGAAGGAGCTCCCTGTGAAAACACGAAACGTGTGTGGGACTTTCCGCAATGGGTGGGGCGGCCGCATGTAGTCACCGCCACCGGGGCCTTTGGTGGAGCGCCCTGTGGGGCCACGAACCGTACGAAGGGTGTGCCGACATGGGTGGGGCGGTCGCATGTGAAAGTGGCCAGTGGAGCCTCCGAAGGAACTTCCTATGTGGCAACGACACGTGCCAGGGGTGAGCCGACATGGGTGGAGCGGCCGCATATGCGAACATGGCCACTGAGGCCTTCGGTGGAGCGCCCTGTGGGGCCATGAAACGTGCGAGGTGTTTGCAGAAAAGGGTCGCGCGGCCACATGCGGACATGGCCATTGGGGCCTCAGGTGGAGCTCCCTGTGGGGACACGAAGCGTTTGAAGTGTGTGCCGAGGTGGCGAGGGGCAGCCGCATGTGGACACCGCCGCTGGGGCCTGAGAAGGAGATCAATATGGGGCCACGAAGCGTGTGAGGGGTGTTCCAAAATCGGTCAGGCGGCCGTATGCGGCCATGACAGATGGGGCCCTGAGTAGAGCTCCCCATGGGGCTACGAAGCGTGTGAGGGGTGGTGTGCCGAAATTGGGTGGGGCCGCTATGCGGGCGCTGTCACTGTAGCCTTCGGTGGAGCTCCCTGTCGAACCACAACGCGTGGCATGCGGGCCCTGACGCTGGGGCCTTCGGAAAGCGCTCCCTATTGGGACACGAAGCGTGTGAAAGGTGTGCCGTGATGAAGAAGAGCACCCGCATGTGGACACCGCCACTGGGGCCGTAGGTGGAGCTCCCGATGGGGCCATGAAACTTATGAGGAGTGTGCCGAAATGGGCGGGGCGGCCACATGCGAACATGGCCACTGGGGCTTGGGTGAAGCTCTCCGTGAGATGACGAAGCGCTGTACTGGGTCTGTCGAAGTGGTTGACATGCGGAGGGATGGGAGAAGGGGGGAGGAGACGGTGGCTATATCATGGGTAGGCCCCAGCCTCTGACGCCTTCCCCCCCTTCTGAGGGTAACGTTAGGGGAAGGACCCGCTACGGGGAAGGGGAGAGGGGGGGGACATGGAGCGGGGATCGGCGGTACATCGCCGATGGATCGGCGATGGCACCCTGATGGCAAAACTGCACGCCCCTGAGCCGAGGAGCTATCGGCCCCTGTCTGCGCCGAATGGGCAATTTGGGGGTCGATGCGTTACCCCCCGAGCCTGCACCCCCCTAACGTTGCCCCTAACCATCATTACGCGTCTCACCCCTCCACCCTATCCACCGACGGCGGCAACTCTTCTGTAGTAGTGTTAGAAATCGTGCTAGACTTTTCCGGATGGTTACTATGAAACCAGGAATTATGGATAGTCAACGATGTCAAATCAGTCACAATATTCTTAGTATGACGACTACGATATCGTGTGCCAAAGTATTATTGGTGCATTTCTTCATCGTATCATGGCGATCATTCGTATCAGTGGTGTGAGAGTTCGCATTCGAACTTGTAGTTGTAGATTGTGACTCGTATTCGTTTTAGTTGTCTTTGTCTTAGTAGTCGCATTGTTCGTCTGTTTATCATTTTCGTCTTCTTCGTCGGCTTCGTTTTCTCACGTTGTGTCTTATTCGTCGTCTTCTTCTCTTCTTCTCCCCTGCATCGCGGTGGCTCCTAGCCCCAGCGCGGCAGCGGCAGCCTGAGTAAAAGCTGAGAGTTGAGGGGCCAGACAAGAGTGAGGGATGAGGAGTACCTTCTAGAAGTGTGTGTGTGTGTCCCATGGAAAAAGATATGTCCCCGACGACGACAACGACGACGACGACGACGACGACGACGAGCAGGCCCAGCGCGAGGCCTCTGCGTCTGCGCCTCCGCCTCCTTCCAGGCGCTGGTCGTCGACGCGAGCTGGCCGTCGTGCCGCGGGGGCTCCTCGCCCCAGGCGGGAGCACCCCCCCCCTCCATCCTCCCGCCCCCCTCCGTCCTCGCGTCCTCGCGTCACTCTTGCTTCACTTCCCCTCGCCTCCCACCCCCGCCCCCATCCCCTCCTCCCTCCTGCCTCCTCACATCCCTCCTCGCCCCCCTTCCTCATCGCCTCCCTCCTCGCCCGCCCGTCATGTCGCCCTACAGTGACGGGCAACGACGGGGGGAGACTGGCTCAGGGGGATAAGCCTTGGCGTGAAATCGGCGAGGCGTCGCCGACGTATCGGCAACGGGCTCCAATTAGAGCAACCACTCGCTCCTTGGCGGGATACGCTATCGGGCCCCTATCGGCGAATGGGCGAGCGGAGGTCGATCTAGGAGGATCAGACGTCGTTTAAACGATCTTCGCGCCGGGGGGACGCACTAAGAACCACAACGCAGTAAACCAGGAAGTCTCTCCAGGAACGCATTGATTCACAATATTTCTGGAGTCATCTGGGCCGGCAAAACTTGATGTCAGCAGAACTTACCATACATCCGTGGTTCCGCCAAAAATGTCTTCCTCCCCCTCGCCCTCATCGTCCTCCTCCTCCTCCTCCTCCTCCTCCTCCTCCTCCTCCTCCTCCTACTCATCATCATCATCATCATCATCATCATCATCATCATCATCATCATCATCATCATCATCATCATCATCATCATCATCATCATCATCATCATCATCATCATCATCATCATCATCATCATCATCATCATCATCATCATCATCATCATCATCATCATCATCATCATCATCATCATCATCATCATCATCATCATCACATCACCATCATCATCATCATCATCATCATCCTCATCATCCTCATCACCTCACATCATCATCATCATCTCATCATCCCCCTTCCTCATCATCATCATCATCATCATCAGCTATCATCATCATCATCATCATCATCACATCATCACACTTAAAAAACATCATCTCACCATCATCTCATCAGCATCATCATCATCGTCATCATCATCGCCATCAATCATCGTCGATCGTCATCACCATTACAAGCAGGCAGCATCGTCTTCATCATCAGCATCATCACCATCACCATCACCATCATCGATCATCATCATCACCATCATCATCATCATCACCAGCATCATCATCTTCATCATCATCATATCATCATCATCATCATCACCTGTTCCTATGTTCCTGCTTCCTCCTCCTCCTCTTCTCCTCCGCCCTCCTCCTCCTCCTTCTCTTCCTCCTCCTCCTCCTCCTCCACCTTCGTCATCAGCATCTTCATCATCAGCATCTTCATCATCTTCATCTTCATCATCAGCATCATCTTCATCATCACCAGCAGCAGCATCATCTTCAGCATCAGCATCATCACCATCACCATCACCATCACCATCATCATCATCATCAGCATCATCATCATCATCATCATCATCAGCATCATCATCATCGTCATCATCATCAACCTTTTCCTAATGTTCTGCTCCTCCTCTCCTCCTCCTTCCCTCCCTCCTCTTCCTCCTCCGCCTCCTCCTCCGGCTCCTCCTCCTAATCTTCCTCCTCCCCCTCCTCCTCCTCCTCCACCTTCGTCATCAGCATCTGCATCAGCGCATCTCATCACGTCATCTTCATCTTCATCATCAGCATCATCTTCATACATCACCAGCAGCGCATCATCCTCAGCATCAGCATCAGCATCATCACATCACATCACAATCCCATCACAACCATCATCATCATCATCATCATCATCATCATCATCATCATCATCATCATCATCATCATCATCATCATCATCATCATCATCATCATCATCATCATCCTTTTCCTAATGTTCCTGCTCCTCCTCCTCCTCTTCCTCCTCCGCCCTCCACAATTACACAATATGAAAATACTCTCCCACTTCCCCTGATGGCGTCCCGAAGATATCCGACCCCCCCGCGTACTGTTTTTTACACACAGAATTCCCGGGAAACGGGTTTTCGCCTGCGTTTTTTTCAAAATGCTGCTCTCGCTGAGGCGCCGGCCTCACTTCTGCTCCCGAATCGTTCCGAATCGTGCTCCCGCTGCAGCGTGGGCCTCATTTTCGGATCGGTGTTTGGCCTCCGTCGTTCAGTATGGCGTTCTCGCCCCAGCGCGGGCCTCTTTCTCGCGCGCCCATCCGCCCGCCACCACCGCGCCGCACCACAACCACCACCACCACCACCACCACACCACCACCAGCAATCAGCGCCATCCCACCACCACCACCACCAGCACCACCCGCACCGCACCACCACAACCACCACAGCACCACACAACCACGCACACACGCACAGCACGCACGCACGCGCACCACCACCCACTAGTTACGCACGCGCGCGCGGAGCCACAGGTCCGCTACGACACGCGTCCGCGGATAGAGAAAATCAGCGCCATGGTAAGGGATGGGAGGGAGGGGTAGGACGTCAGATATGACGCGAGCGCACCTAGCTGGTCCTCCTCCTCCTCCTCCTCTTCAGACCACCCCAACCCAACCCGAAGATACGAATTTCGGGTTGGGTGGGGTAAGGGTTCCACATGTGTTTTTTCGATGTTTCCCGACCCCCCCCACTGGAAATCGAGGGTAAATCCGAGCCTTCGGGTTGGGTTGGGGTGGTTTGGTGGGTGGTGACACAAGGAGTTCCTGATCGCGAAGTACACGACGAGCACGGCGGCCAGGAGACCAGACTGTTGGACGCGCCCTTCTCCAGCCTGGACGTGATGACGCCCCTGGAGGAGGAGAGGGGCAAGGCAGAGGCGCTGGCAGCGGTGGAGGCGCCGCAGCAGAAGGCGCTGGTGACCCAGCAGCACGGCAAGCAGGAGTACGTGAAGAAGGAGGTGGTGGAGACGGCTCTGGTGGTGGTAGCTGCACCGCGTCAACAAGCGGCGACAAGCAAGCAGAGCATGAAGGTGAGGCGCTCGCGGTCGCGGAGGAGGAGGAGGGTCCCGCTCATCCGACAGCTCGGACGCCAGGAAGGAGAAGAAAGAGGAAAAACTGAAGAAGGTCAAGAGGGTAGAGAAAGGGAGGGCTCGGACACGTTCGCCTTCCACGCGGGCGAAGACGCCGAAGAAGCAGGAAGAGGCCAGGCGGTCACGGACAGGCTCACGCACAAGGGGGACGGCGACCAGGACGAGGGGACTGG